>MU223713.1:1674744-1693099 GCA_018584345.1 Thuja plicata | reverse complement strand
GAAATTCATTAAGGGAACCTTAAGGAATGTAAATGTGGAGTAGTAATGATGTAAAAAAAAAAAATTAGTTGCAATTTTGGTCATAAGACCTGATTCCTTATGGGTTCCCTGGCGGGGACATTACAGAGAGCCAAAGAAGAGAAGGTATAAAGTAGGTCCCCCGGGGACAGAGGCTACATGCCTCATAAATGGGAAATGCGGCACCCTATCTCCAACATGCCAGGTGTACCTTTGAATGGCGCCTTGAGAAGACCACTCTGTCAGAGACCAACTGCTGAGCCAATGCCTCTTGATGTGCCCAACTACCCTCTAACAGTCTTTATTAACCACCTCTGAAAATGACCGGTCGGTCTCGGGGACCAGGACATAGGTCATTTTAAAGAATATAAAATTTTGGATCTGGGACTCCGAGATCTGGGAACTTACATTCCCAAAAGAATAAAGAATACTCAAAACTCAAGTTTTTCCCGGCTCTCAGAGAAAGTTTAAGACTACTTATTATCGCCAAAGGCCTAAAGGAGGCAGAAAATGCCATCTTCATCAATCTTCTTTAGGCTGGCCCTTCTGTGTCTGGCCACTTCAACTAGTTCCCTCAGGTCTGGAACATTATTTTTGAATTCATCTGCCATCCTGGCGGCGTCATGGCCCTTAAGAATCATCTCGGTTAGTTTTGCCATTTGGGCCCCGTCTATCCCCTCCGAGGATTGATACCGAGATGCCATCATTTCATCAAAATTCCCCAAAACTGACTCTTCAGGGGTATAAGTATCCATATTAAAGGGATCGACCCCGGAAGCCTTTATTACAAAAGACATATAAATTGGAAGAATGCTTCACTATATTTACCTTTTCTTGTAAGGACTCTACCAGTTGCTTGGTTACCTCCAATGTGAGGTCCAGTCTGGAGTGCTAAGCCCTTACGAAATCAAATGATTCCTCACCCAGAGTTCTAGATTTAGAAATTATATCTTCCCCTAGGGTGAGGAGCTCCTCGAGCTCTGCCTTCCATGCTTGGTAATTCTCGGCGTCACTCTCCCATTGCTCAATCAGTGCCTCTGCCTAGTGAATAACCTGCCGGGCCATATATAAATCAGGGAGAGTGGACACTAGGAAATGCCAGGTGTTTCCTATCTACAGAATGACCCACTCGTCAATTTCTTGGGCCTTCTTTTTCATTACCCGCAGGGAGTCTATGTCGCTCTGCGGTAATTCTTCTGATGTGGAGGTCTACGGAGGGGCGGCGTTGATGGGTCTAGCCAGCTTAGTAAGCAACCCCATGAGGTTTGCATTCTTCTCTTTTTTTTCTTTGAGCCTCTGGGCCTCTTTTTCATATCGGGCCTCCACTGCCGTTGCTGCCTCCTTCAGTAGGTCTACTTCGCCCTGCTTTCCTCTTTTGCCCAAGGATACCTCTGCGATATTGTAATCTACGGGGTCCGTGGTCACTTCATCAGCGTCTAGGGGAGGCGTTGCCACTACTTCAATTGCTTCTCCACCCGGCCCAGTTTGTAGGGTATGGACTGTCCGGGCCTTCTTTGCTTTTGGCGGGGCCTGAGCTAAGGCCATCATTTCAGCCAGGGAGAGAGGGATCACCGAAGAAGATTGGGATTTTCCTTTCCTTCTTTTCACCAGCCATGGAGGTGGGAGAGGTGGCCTTCCTGCCAGAGTTTTTTCTTCAGCTTCTCTCCTAGTGTCCGATGGTGGCTGCTCCTTTTCAACATATACTTTACCTGTTCCTCTCCCTACCGGCACCTCTTCTACAGCAACATTCTCAATTTCTATCTCCCCAGCCTGGTCCTGGATGTTAATTGATGGGTGTGGACCCTGGTCGGCTTCCTCGAGAATTTCCTTTTCATGTTTCTCTTCTTCTTCTTCCTCATCTGTTGGCTGTAGGGGAGGTATTGGGCCGAGATTCAGAGTTTTAGCCATTGTGATTACCTGCCCAAAGGTTTCCCCCGGGAGTGGCCCTTGGAACATGGCGGCTGGGGTTACAGTTGCTCCCAAAGGTTCAGGTCTGGGTTCCCTAGCAGATGCCTTTTGTTCACTTAGTTTTTGTTGGTCCACTCTCGGACCTTGCACTACCTGAGCCCCGGAGACAATCTTCGGTCTTGATTCTTCCGTCTGTTGCTCTTCCTATTCTGCAACTTCTTGTTCTAGGTCTTCAAGGTCAGCCTCTTGTTCTTTTTCTGGGACTCCTGTCTCTGCTTGTGTGTCTCCCCCTTACAGATTTATGAACTCATCGGCTGTAAATAAGTTAAACTCCTTTTCTAAAGGGGGACTGGCTGGGACCTCTGCCTGTTCTACTTCTTTCTTCGGTTCTGGGGAACTAGAAAAAAGGATCTCCACTTCTTTGGGGAGGGATGCCTTCGGCACTAGTTTTGCCTTAGGTTGCTAGATGTGCTTTCTCTTCCTCTAGGTGATTAAAGGCAGTCCCGCATCAGCTATTACCTGCACTTCCATGGGATCCACCCCAGTTGCCTT
This sequence comes from Thuja plicata, assembly GCA_018584345.1. Taxonomy (NCBI): domain Eukaryota; kingdom Viridiplantae; phylum Streptophyta; class Pinopsida; order Cupressales; family Cupressaceae; genus Thuja; species Thuja plicata. Next base: position 1,690,621 of record MU223713.1, on the reverse strand, counting down.
TATCATTAAGGCTGCCAGCAACGGGGAGGAAGGGGGACGAATCGGTCCGGCCATGAGTGGGGGAGTGGCCAGCCTCGTCATTAACTACTCCCTCATTTGCTGGGAGGCCGCTATAGATTTCTGGATCTATTCTTGTGTGGGGACTTTCTGCATGGAGGGGGTTGTAGCTATCCCTTTTCCTTTGTCTGCGCCCTGTGTAGAAGTCCCAGCCCCCGGAGTCAATCTTGGTACTGGTTGTGGTGTTACTTTTGGTACCGGTCGGAGAGCTTAGCACATACTCCTGGGGCACACCCTTTTAAAATAGGCATGACTTAGCTCGACTACTTCCTGAGTGAAGTCCTCAATTTTTTTCTCCTCCTAGGTGGCCCAATCTATTGCCGGCAGTGCCATTTTATCAATCCCTTTTTCTTTGTACTGAGGATCTGCGGTGGGGGCGGTGTTTGAGAAACCCGCTAGGAACCTCCGGAGCTTTAGCTTCTACATCATTCTGGCCATCATTCTATCATAGTAGTGGCTGCGCACATCCATGTCATCTTGGCAATTAGCCCAGAAGTCTTCCATGTGTACGTGGTGGGGCTCCGAAGCCTGGGGCAGTGTCGTTGCAATTCTGCCATGCGGATCAAAGTTTCTCCGTGCTAGATAAAATTTCTGGAAGTTATAATTTTTTAGCTCATTGTCTGCCTCCTTCACGGTGGCCAAACTATAGGTGTAGTTCCCACAGGAGATCAGGAATGAGACGTTGGGGACCTTCTTGTGGGCCAAGAAGGTATGCAGTTCTATCATTTGCTGGCAATATTCCAGCAGCACGATCTTGTCCCCATAATTTTTGGGCAACAAGTAGGGTTTCCCAGAGAAGCCAGTGACCCTAATGTATGTATGCTACTGGAATTGGATATAGTAGTGCCCATAACTACTAACCAACTTCATCGCCTCAGTGGACAGGCAGTATCTGGCAACCCAGGTGGGCGTGAGCAGATGGTAGTAAACGAATGAATCATTTACCCGGCAGAAACTGGGGAAGCTGGCCTCCCATTGGATCTGTGGGAAATGATCCCACGGTGCCTTTTGTCCCGGGCCAAATCTGAGGATGCCATCTGTAAGCAGGCCATTGGAGTGGGGCCTCTGTTGGGCAAAAGTCCAGAAAACATAAGAAGTCATGTAGAACTTCTTCTTCTCATTCAACTGCTGGAACTGGGAGTCGACATGATTGGAGATTATTGTTGCCCAGTCGAAGAATTCTCCCTTAGTGGAGATGCCGAGGAGGAAATGGTACATCCATTTTGCAAATCCCTGGGCGGAGGGTTGCCCAAAGACCCGAGCCAGTGCTATCATCCCCATTTGGATGCTCTCCTTAAATTCAGAGTGGGGGATATCTACCTTCATTCTCTTTGGGTCCCTCTTTGAGACCTTGAGCCAGTTGGTGTTTATGTACACCCGGGCAGTGTCCTCCAATTGAGTGAATTATTTCAAGGCATCAGACCTCGTAACCACCGCGGCCCTATCAAATTGTGGGATGCCCAGGCCTGCTTGGAAAGTGACTGGGTCGAGGGACACCAATGGAGTGGGGAATCCTGTGGGTTCTACGGCTGCGAGCATGACAGCCCGGACAGAAGGGTTGTAGTTGGCTGCCAATGCTAAGATAAGCTCCAGGGACTGCACAAAGCATGGGAAGCAAGCTTCCTGGAGGATTCTGGAACCCCCGACGTTGATTGCGAGTTTGTCTCCAGCCTGTCGCTGGATGTGCATTACCTTTACCAGGGCCTGCATCTCTGCCCAAGTTCTGACACTGGCGTCGGTCATTAATTTTACCTTGGACTCAACCTTTGAGTCCACAATCTCATTGTCTTGCACAAATTTCATGGTGAGAGGCAGTTTTTCCACGGCCTTCTCTATCTTTGACTTTGTTGCTGCCCTGGTCTTGGTTGTGGTTGGTAATTCCGGACTTCCGGGAGGAGATGATGCAAATGCTTCAGACATGTTTGGAAGATGAAGTCTGGGACCTGTGAGACAAAGAGACCATTAGAATATTTCATTAAATTAAAATAGTTACTCCGGGGTCCAGAGATCTTACCACCGTGTCATTTTCTTTTCCTGAAAAGTTAGTTTTTCGCAAAGGTATCCAAAAAGAAAAACACATCGTAAACTTAGGATTTTCACCATATCTCCGTGTCCAAAAATTTTTATCACACTTGATGAAGACATAGGATGGGTGGTGGTAACAGGCCTGAGGCCCAGAGAAATAACCGTTAGCAAGGAAGAATGTGAATGTAGGTCCATGTGGGCGCCACGTGTGTTGGCTTTAAATAGACGTGATGGCAATGACAGCGAAGCCAACTGTCTGAATGCCCAAAAAGGGAAAGCCACTTGGCTGGAAGTAATTGCACACATGGGAATTAAATGAGGCTCTGACAACATTGATGGAGGAGAGAGAAAACTACCTGTTTGAAACCGGCCAAGAGCCAAGTTTCAAACAGGCAGTTTTCTACCTCGAAGCAAGCTTGGAGGCAAAAAACCAGCAGCAAAAGCGACTCAACCAGCTTGTCGAGCCATCTAGAAGGATACACACAGAGCCAAAGGATATATATAGAGGATGGGGGGGAATACACAAGAGTTATCTACACATATGTACATATATACATGAATATACATATGGGATGACTCCCGCGGGAAAACCAGATAAGGTAGAAATAGATATATACAACCATTTACACTATGTACATGCTATTTACAGACTTTACAGACAAACAATCTCTACACAGAAGGCGGACAACCTTCTGGCAGAGCCGACCCACCAACGGGCGACAAAACCAGAAGATGAAAGGCCAAACACAACAGAGAAACAAAATGAAATGAAGTAGACAAAAACTGACCAAACCCAAAGAAAACCAGAAAACAAAAGCAAAACAGAGAGGAGGGAAGCGAAAGCACCAACCTGAAAATGCAGAAGGCGAAGGAAAGGAAAGATTACCAAGAGAACTTTGCAACAACTCGAATCGTCAGGCTGTCAAGATCACCACCACGAAGCACTTGCGTATGTCTGAGAACAATAGAAGGCGTTAATCTTTGATTATCACAAACTCTCTGTAAATGCTCTGCTAATCGCTTTGAAAATGCTCTATTTTTCTCTAAGTGCTCAAATATTTTAATCGCGGTAAATGTGAAAATGACAGGCGAGTCTATTTATATCCACGGTAAAAATTAATCCTCCTCCCTACGGAGATCTCAGGCTAGGCGAAACCTCCAGACTCCGGGCCCAGGGGTTCCTTACGATGATATTCCTAAGAACATCATAGCAAAGAATCCCGGAGTCTGGAATTTGGCTTCCAACAAAAGACAACCTCCGGGACCAGAATCCCAGAGGAGAAAACCAAACCAAGAAAACAACACACACTGGGGAAGAAAACCCCGGAGAAAGAGAGAAAAAGGAAAAGAAAGACAAGGCAAAGCCGCAGCAAAAAGAAAAATAGAAGAAAAAGGGGGACCCAACATTTTGCCCACAAAATGTAGGGACGGGGATGCAGGGCATAACACATACAAGGATCAATAAAATATCTTAAAGATACCAATTTTGAACATGGTTGTTGTCCAAAGATTGATAATACTGATTCTAAACTTGGTTGTCGTCCAAACGTCAGTATGAAGCTACCATGAGCTTAATAAGAATCTTTTAAAATGAGGAAACACAAGATATCTAGCTTATTAGAACCAAATCTTTCTATCCAACAGTCCTAACTTAGTCAATAAAACTGTCATGCCCCTAGTTTGTTTGATAACGAAGTTATTTTTTTTAATGTTGTTTCGAGCAAAAATTTGATTGATAATAGTGTCATCATGCCCCCTCGGGAATAAAATTGAAGGAAAAAGAATAAAATCCCTCTATTGAAATGATTTATCACTTGCATGGAATGGTTAGATCGAGAAAGAATAGATTTTAGAAGAAGTGAAGGAAAGAAGGTGTGTTAAGAGTAAACACACGGGTACTAAGTTAATCATGTTGAAAAGGTGAGTTCGGTTTTGTTCCCAATTGATCAAAGATTTTGGGAAGCATGGGTATGTAAATATCTTGGATTTTAGATGAATTAAAAATAGAAAGGAATTTGAGCTCAAATCCTTATGTTGTTGCCTTCTTAAAAAATAATAAATCATGCAATCTCTAAATGCATCTATATGAAGACTCTTAGGACTGTCACTGATGTTCAGATATTGGAACATTTTTATCATCATTGGGTGCTTTTTGGAATGGATACCACTTGCAGTACAACCAACACTAATAGCCAGTGATATTATGAAAGTATGAATACTATGTTTATTGGAATGTCGAAAATAGACTTAGGCATCAAGGCATAGAAGCCAGGATAACAAAATAGTCACCTTCCTTTTACTATATCAGAATCTGTGTACGGAAAGATATTGGACCCACAATGACCTTGAAAATTCATATCCTTGGGTACATTATGCTTCGTATACCTTAGTGAGAATCTAAGTCAAAGAAAATAGATAAGGAAATTGTTTCAACCTCACCATAGTTTACACATAATAAAGATCGAGATATATGCGGCTATCCACTCATGGTGGCAGCTCTTACCACAAACATCCAAGTTAGGTGAAATTTATAGGATCATTTGGAACAATCACCATATGCAAAAAACCAAGAAAATGTTATGCCCCCATCCTTGTGACTCTTTGTCTTTGTACAGACATCATGGAGTAACTTGGAAGATATAACAATTATCAATTGTGAATCAATCAAATAAAATTCATAACTACTTAGATGCCCCCAAACATTATGGGTACATAAAAGAGTTATAATCAAACTGTGTTTAGGTAGTATTGAGATATACTATTGATTCATTTTTCAAGTGCAGTAGAGATTCATCAATCAAAAGGTTGGAATTTAAGCAATATGTATTCCATGTCTGAGTATTCTTCCTATTTACCATCCAATGTAGGTCTTAGGAATACCATTCATGTTAGTTCAATGTTTGTGCCATCCTTGTTTCATGAAAGGAATAGTTTGGTGCAAGCATCAAGATGCTCCTATTGTAGAATGATTTGTTCCCTAAGACAGAAATGTAGACAAATCCCAAGCAAGGATAAGATTGTTGTAAGGAAACAAAATCAATTTTTAGCACAGGTGTAATCATGAAGGTGTAGTATCAGCAATGTATTAATAGATGGAGCACAAAATATAAGTGACGCCTGACTACCAGGTTTTCACCACTTGGAAAATTTTTTATTCTTTTTGCTACCAGGATGCATGTTTTACTAGGTTGTCATCACGGCACTTTATCAATTTTTTTTCTATTTTTGCTTTTTTTAAATATTTTTATAGTATCAAGGTGCCTATTTTCTAGGTTTTCACCAAGGATACCTTTCTTCATGACTTTTTCCATTGTTTTTGGATTTCTTGAGGACCAATTTTCTGAATGTTTTTGGTATTTTCTGAGAACTATTTTATTGTATAGGCTCTGCTAGCCGAACATTAAGCCTATAACTGCTTCAAATGTAAAGTATTGATAGGATCTAGAAGAACGTCTCCCTCAGGTGTAGCTAGTTGATAAGCTCCAGTCCCAAAAGTAGCAGTGATAACATAAGGTCCCATCTAGTTAGGTTCAAACTTTCCCTTCTGTTCTTTGTTGGGTTGGTTCTTAGGATTCTCCTTTAGGATGAGATCCCCAACTTGAAATTGGTGTGGTTTAACCTTTTTATTGTACCCCTTGGACATGCATGCTTGGTATACCTTCAGATGATCAAATGCATGTTGCCTACGCTCATCAAGTAGGTCTAAATAATTCACTCTATCGATGTGGTATTTCTCATCAATTACAAGACTATGTAAAGATATCAGTAAAGATGGGATTTCAACCTTAATAGGTAGTATTTCTTCAGTGTCATAGACTAATGCAAATGGTGTGGCTCCTTTTGGTGTTCTGATGCTTGTTCTTTAGGCCCATAGTACCAGATTTAGTTGTAGATGTTTGTCTCTACCAGACTTACTCATAGTTCTATGTAGGATCTTGAGAATATTATTGTTAGATGCCTCAGCCTGTCCATTACCTTGAGTGTAATAGATTGAGGAGTAGTGTTGCATGATGTGGAACTGTTCACAAAGGTCGTAAATGTCTTGATCTTTAAATTGACCCCATTGTCTATTATAATTGATGAGGGTATCCCATATCTACAGATAATGTAGTTTAAAATTAACATAGTCACCTATTTTCCAGTGGCTTTGATTAGCGGCACGGCCTCGACCCACTTTGTGAAATACTTGGTGGCAGTAATGATGAACTTGTGTCCATTTGAAGAATTGGGATATATTTGTCAAACCAAGTCAAAGGCCCATTGTCAAAATGGCCAATGTGTAATGAAAGGTATAAGTTCTCTGGCAGGAGCATGGATGAGATTTCCATGTGTCTGACATTTATGACATGTCTTGGAAAATTAAATAGCATATTTTTCCATGGTAGGCCACTAATAGCCTACTTTGAGCAGTTTCTTTGCTAGTGAGAAGTCATTTGAATGTGATCCACATACACCTTTGCGGACTTCTTTTAACGTGCAATTTGACTCTTCAAGTTCTAAACATCTAAGAAGCGTACCGTCAAGACCTCATCGATATAAGTTATTAGTAATGAGGACATAATGCAATGTTGTCCTAATCAGGGCTCGTTTTTCATTTCTTAATAGATTGTTGGGAATAGTTTGGTTAGTCAGGTAAGCAATGATATTAGCATACCAAGATTGGTCTGGGGTGTTCAAAGCATAGATTACTTGATATTCAGGGGTATCAAAGGTAGGATAGGATAATTCTTCCACCAAGAAGTCATAGAAAAATTGATATTCCTCAAGTTGTAACATGGATGCCACAGTATCCATAGCATCTGTAGCCTTATTCTTTATTCTGGGTATCTGCTGGAATGTGATGAAGATGAAGTAGGTTATCAACCAATTGCTTTTAGGGTGTCAAATTCTCATCTTTTGTTTGATAATCTTCATTAACTTGATTGATAATGAGCTAGGAGTCACCATACACATGTAACTCTATAATCTTCCACTCCATAGCAAGCTTAAGACCATTTACCAATGCTTCATATTTAGAAATGTTGTTTGTGCATGGAAACATCAATTTGTAAGACTTGGGTATCTTGTAGCCTTGAGGAGTTATGAACAGAACTCATGCTCTAGAGCCTTTTTGTGTGAAAGAACCATCAAAGTACATCTTCCATGGATATTCAGTGAGATGCATGATAGTTTCATCAGGGAATTCAATTCTTAAAGGTTCATCATCTTGAAGTGGTGAATCAACTAGTTGATATGTGAGGATTTGTCCTTTAATAGCCATCATGTCTACACACTCAATGTCAAATTCACTTAGAATGAGGACCCATTTTGACAGATGTTGTGTTAATGTGGTTTTTATTAAAAGGTACTTCAGAGGATCAATCTTAGCAATGACCCTGACTGTATGTGAGAGCATCTAGTGTCTCATTTTTTGTGATGCAAAGACAAATGCTAAGCATTCTTTTTCAATAATGCTTTAATTGGGTTCATAGGAGACTAGTGTTCTACTGATGTAATATATCACTCTTTCTTTCTTTGTTTCATCCTCTTATGCTAGAAATACTCTGAGTGATGTAGCTATAGCTAAAATATACAGGAGTAATGGCTTTCCATGAATGGGTGCCATAAGAATAGGAGGAGTATCCAGGTACTCTTTTAATTCTCTAAAGTTGGCTTCACAGTGTTCATCCCATTTGAAGGTGACCCCTTTGTGTAGCAATTTAGTAAAGGGTTGTGCTCTGTCAAAAATTTGTGACATGAACCTCCTAATTGATTGAAGTCTCCCCTGTAATGTCCTCATTTGACTAATGTTGCATGGATGAGTCATCTCTAGTATAGCTTTGACTTTTGCAGGATCTACCTCAATTCCCTTCGCTGAAACAATAAATCCTAGGAGCTTCCTTGATTGGACCCCAAAGGCACACTTCTTTGGATTGAGCATGAGTTGAAATTGCTCCATATGATCCAATATCTTTCTTAAGTCATCAATATGAGTGCTCCTTTCCTTGGATTTAGCTAAGGTGTCATCCACATAATCCTCCATGTTGTTATGCATCATATCATGGAATATAGTAGTCATTTCTCTTTGATATGTAGCAACGGCATTCTTTAACCCAAATGGCATGATGTTCCAACAAAAGGTTCCCCATGTGCATGTAAATGCAGTTTTCTCTTGATCCTCAGGGGCAATTTTTATCTTATTATAGCCTAAGAAACCATCCATTAATGAATACATTTGGTAGCCTGTTGTGAGTTCTATGATCATATAAATATTAGGTAGGTGGAAGTCATCCTTAGGACATGCCTTTTTTAAGTCCCTGAAGTCCTTACATATCCTAATAGATTTATCAGATTTAGACACTGGGACATAATTGAGATCCATCATGTGTAGGCAATGACTCTGACGAATCTAGCTTTCAACAATTTCTCTAGCTCTACCTTTACTAGTAATGCAACATGAGGATGCATCTTTCTAAGTTTTTTTTTCATAGGCTTGATCCTGGGAGCTATAGGCAAGTGGTGCATTATTAATTTAGGATCCAGTCCAGGCATATCTATATAAGACCATGCAAAGTTGATCTTTTTCTCTTTTACGAACTTGGTGAACTATGTCTTCTCCTCTTCTAACAAAGATGTTTCTAGGTGAACTATTTGAGGAAGTGTAGTTGTGCCCAAATTAACTGGCTATGTAGGTTCTATCAAAACTAAAGACCTTTCTTGAAAGTGCTCATGGAGGATATCAAGAATCTCATCCTTTGGCACCTCTGAGAGGTTTTGACCATTACATGCATCTTTTGTTTTTACTACTTTAGGATCTGATACTGCCACAACGTGGTTTTCACCATCAATTCCCTTTTTATTTTTATTTTTCAATTTTTGATTGAGAAACTTGATATCCTCCTATGACATGTTCACGCTCCTTACATTGGTGGAAGAAGGGTAGGGTTCACAAGCATTTAGATATCAAGCCAAGGTGTAGTCATTGGGAAATTTGAGGATAGGAGCAGGATCTTTACTAGTCCACTCAATTAGATTTGGGTTTATTACAGAAAAGGAATCAGACTCTAGGAAGGACAACATCATGTTAGCATCAAGATTATTAACTACATGACATGTCCTATTTGCAGGAGATTTGATTCTGAATAGTTGATTTATTGTATGTTTGTCATTGATGACAACATATAATACACAGTAGTACTTCTATATTTACTTATCCATGTGATGAAATGAAGACCAGTGTGGATAGATACATGTTGTTGACATGTTTATGATGCTATGTTCATACACGTAGACTCAGATATGAAGTTTCAGTAAAGATATGTAATTCTTTTATTGATGGTTACAGTTTTGGAGGATTAACGGTTTAAGGTCGACGTATGTAACGTTTTGATCGAGTTGTGCCTACCTTCAGGATATGTGTGTGTATATTCATGATGAGTTATGAGTTGTTGATATTAATCTAAATGTGTCAAACATATTTCAAGAAGATTATAAAGTTATGATTAAATTGGTGAAGCCGACTTAGTGAAGTGACGCGTCTGTTCAACATTGACTTGCATAGTTGTAATTATGCTTGCGTGCTTAGTAGAGCCGACAATGATTTTATGAAAAGTTTTCTAATAGGTCCCATGATCTTATATTTGGTGTATGTATTTATACAAAGTCATTTGTGATAAGAAGAGTTGTGAAAGCCAGAGATTGATAAGCAGAGCAGAGTGTTGATGTAGCAGAGCTATATTTATCATATGTTGATATTATAGATGTTTATGTTGAAGCATTTAGAATACAAACTAGATTGTTATATTGCTTTACAAGAGGTTAAAGCATTGGCACACAAGAGAAACTGATCAGACAAGTAGTGTCAAAGCAACAGTTCATTTCATTGGTATAGTGTGTATCAATTATCCAGAAGGTTGTAGCCTTCACCTCTTGGACAGTGAGTCCTCCACCCCTAATAGGGTTATTATAAAAGACTCCTAATAGGGTTTGACCCTTAACCAGGTCAACTATACTATTGCATTTCATTGTACAACTCCTAACAGGGTTGAAGAATCTTTTAACATGGATTACTATAAATAGTATAGTTCTTTGTGGGTACTAATTCCCACCAGGGTTTTTACCATTTGGTTTCCCTGTAACCAAATTGATGTGTTGAGTAAAGTGTTATCTAAATGTGCATTTAATTTATATCAGTCTAGATTAATAAGTATAATAGATTTAAAGTTGTGGATAAATAATTCACCCCCCCCTCTTAGTTATCCCTAAAGTATTCTAACAATTGGTATCAGAGCCAAGTGCCTTGGAGAGAAAGCCTAACAGCTTAAGGTAGATCATATGTCATACTTTAGAAAAGATAGCCCTAAGTTTGATGGAGAGAATTATTTGGATTAGAAAAACAAAATGATAACACATCTTCAGTGCATTGGATTTGAGATCTTTGAGATTTCTACACAAGAGGTTGAAATTCCATCTCTGAAAGACCTTGCAAAGGATGATGCTACTAGAAGACAAAAGGAAACATTTACCAATAATGCAATTTCCAAAGAAGCCCTAATCAGCACCTTATCTAACAGTGAATTTTCCAAAATCAAGAAGATTGAAAAAGCATATATATCATATGGAATTATTTAGAAGACATGTTTGAAGGAGATGTTCAAGCAAAGAATGCACGTAGAAAGACATGGAAGAAGAAATACAACAGTCTTGAGATGTTACCTGAAGAGAACATTAGAGCTTATAATCAGAGGATAAATGAAGCAGTATCTGGAATCAGAAACAATGGAGGAGAAATTTCAGAAGAAGATATAATGGACAAGTTGTTATCTACTTTGACATCAGACTATGATAACAAGATCAGCATTCTAGAGGAAACTTTGCAATTCTCACAAGAATTCAAGAGAGGGACTTTGATCAACAAAATCTCTACATTTGAGATATCAAGATTGAAGACTGAATCTAAGAATGAAACAACCTTCAAAGTCATAGTCCATGGTAAGAAATCCTCACACATCTCTAGTCATAATGAGAATAAAGAAAATGATGAAGATCTAGAAGAGATAATTGCCATGATTGCTAATAGAGAAAAGAAAGGAAAAGTAAAATATGAAGGACAGCTTCCATTCAAGTGTTTTCATGTAATAAGATTGGTCACTTTGTATCTAAGTGTCCCACAAGAGTCAAGAAGTTTAGATCTAACTACAAACCTAAATATAGAAAGGAATGCTACCATGCTAAAGAAGGTGTAACTGATGAAGATTCAGGAGAAGATGAAATTGGAATCATAGCCCCTGAAGACATGGAAAAGTTGCTTGAAGATATGGACATTGTAGATAAAGAAGAAGATCATGAATTAGCCTTAATTTCCAAAGCAGATGTCAGAACTGATTGGATCATTGACAGTGGATGCTCACACCACATGATAGGCGACAAAGATAGATTTGTTCAGTTAGACAAATACAAAGGTGGTATGGTTAGATTTGGAGATAACACTCCTAAACCTATCATAGGTAGAGGATCCATCACCTTGGATGGAAAGAACAAGATAGATGATGTTCTATATGTAGATGGATTACATCATAATCTACTGAGGTTGTATAGCTACTTGACAAAGGCTATCATTTGGAGTTCAAAGACAACAAGTGCATCGTTAGCAACAAGGATGGAGACATGATTGCATCAGGATTTAAAACAAAAGGTAACATTTTTTAGCTTAATTCTGATGTAATTTGTTTTATTGCAAAAGTAGATGACAGTTGGTTATGGCACAAGAGACTTTGTCATATCAACTTTGATAACATAGTAAAGATCAGTAATGTCAAGGCAGTTAGAGACCTACCAAGCATTGCAAGACCAATTAACACAATTTGTAGGGAATGTGTTATGGGTAAACATGTAAGGATTTCCTTCAGAAGCAAGCAAACCTCAGCTAAAAACTGGTTGGACTTATTGCATACAGATTTATGCAGTCCTACTCAAACAAGATCATACTATGGTGAAAGGCAGTTGAGTGCCCCTAGAACACCTCAGCAAAATAGAATTGCAGAAAGGAGAAATAGGAATATACTGGATATAGTGCACACCATGATGATTGAAGGAAAAGTTGCACACACCTATTGGAGACACGTAGTGAACACAGTAGTGTATACTATCAATAGAACCCAATTGAGACCAGGTGTGGACAAGACACCCTATGAAATTTGGTTTGGTAATATACCCACACTAAAATACTTTAGAATATTTGGCAACGAGTGCTACATCAAGAGAGATGACAATGTTGGCAAGTTTGATGCTAGAAGTGATGAAGGTATTTTTCTTGGTTACTCTACAAAAAGAAAAGCATATAGATGTTTCAATTTAAGATTAAAGAAGATAATTGAAAGCATGCACGTCAAGATTGATGAGAATTTTATGATTCAAGAGAGGTACTATGAATATGCACCCTTGATTGAAGAAGAACCTAGACCTAACAATAAAGATACTATGATTGAAGAAATGTTTGATTGCATTGATGTCTCATGCAATGACCCTGATTCGTGCAATGAAGAACAATAGACAACAGAGGAAGAAACCACACCTAAGGTTCCCAAGTTTACATCCAAATACCACTCTAAGAATGATATCATTGGAGATCAGAGCAGCAGTGTGTTGACCAAATCAAAAGCAAAGAGCCTAGCATTGGATGAAGAGGTATGTTTACTTTCATAGATGGAACCTTTAAGTGTTGAAGATGCTTGTAATGACTCAGATTGGAAAAATGCAATGAAAGAAGAACTAGATTAGATAATCAAGAATGACACATGGGAATTGGTTCCTAGACCAAGTGATAAAAATGTGGTTGGAATAAAGTGGATTTTTAGAAACAAAATGAATGAAGAAGGTACAGTAGTAAGAAACAAAGCAAGATTGGTATGTAAAGGATATGCGCAGAGAGAAGGAATAGACTACACTAATACATTTGCCCCTGTGAGCAGTCTGGAAGCCATAAAATTATTGTTGGCATATGCAATAGTAAAAGAATTTAAAGTTTATCAAATGGATGTTAAATCAGCCTTTTTGAATGGTGACTTAAAAGAAGAAGTATACATTGAACAGCCTAAAGGATTTAACCTTTCAGATAGACTAGACATGGTATGCAAACTGAAGAAAGCACTCTATGGACTTAAGCAGGCCTTAAGAGCTTGGTATAATAGACTAGATGGTTATCTCACCAAGATTGGATTCAAAAAAGGAGCAGCAGATTGCAACTTATTCACAAGAGAAACACCTGATGGATTACTATTAGTTTCCATATTTGTTGATGACATTATCTTTGGAGGTAATGACAAGCTTAGTATAACATTTGCAAAAGAAATGCAGAATGAATTTGAGATGAGCATGATTGGTCCTATAAAATAATTTTTGGGACTGAATGTAAAATAGACAAATAAAGGAATATTCATTAATCAGTGAAAATATGTGAAGGAAATATTGAAAACTTTCAAGATGGAGGATTGCAAGCCAGTTTGCACTCCTATGATCACTGGAAGTAAACTTTCAAAAGATGATGACTCCACGGCAGTTGATAAAACATTGTACAAATATATGATTGGAAAGCTTATTTATCTAACTCAATAAAGACCTGACATATCTAATGCAGTTGGCATTGTTGGAAGATTTGCAGCTGAACCTAAGCTTAATCACCTAATGGCAATCAAGAGAATATTCAAATATCTTAAAGGAACTACAGACTATGGTTTATGGTATCCTAAATTAGAGAACATACTACTTCATGTGTATACTAATGTAGATTGGGCAGGTTGTATTGATGACAGAAAGAGCACTTCAGGAGGAGTAGTATTTCTTGGAGAAAGGTTGGTATCTTGGACAAGAAAGAAGCAAAATTGTATTTCTCAGTCAACATCAGAGGTAGAATATGTTGCAGCAGCACTGAACTGTACAATAATTGTTTGGATCAAGCAGATGCTTAAAGATTTTGGTATTCAGGTTGACTATCCTATTTTTATTCATTGTGATAACACTAGTACTATTAACATGTCTAAGAATCTTGTGATGCACATAAAGACAAAATACATAGAAATCAAGTATCATTTTCTGAGAGAAAAAGTTGCAGACAAAGAAGTGACATTGGACTATGTAAGCACAAAAGATCAGTTGGCAGACATTTTCATGAAGCCTTTAGCAAAGGATACCTTTGAGTATCTAAGGGAGAAGTTGGGAATCATTCCCACTCTCAAGTCTGATTAAAGAAAGAAGCAAAGTACATCAGTTCTGTGTGACTGATGAATGGTTGACTACTCTACTTCTGGAGTAGTACCTAAGCATAATGGTTTATGGCACCCTTTGCCATTGATGTCAATGGGGGAGTATATACTAGTAAAAATAAGACAAATAAGGAACACATACAAGGAGCTTATACTATGGGGGAGTAAAGAAACATAGTAGGGAAGTATGACAATAAGGGAGTATTCAGAGAATACACGGTACATGAAACTGCAGTAGTGTACATGAATCTTCTATGAGGATATTGAGAATATTGTATTAGAAAGAAAACACCATGAATAGAATTTGTTTTTATATCATATGTTGCCATCAATGCCAAAGGGGGAGATTGTTGGAGATTTTATTCTGAATAGTTGATTGATTGTATGTTTGTCATTGATGACAACATATAATACACAGTAGTACTTCTATATGTACTTATCCATATGATGACATGAAGACCAGCGTGGATAGATACATGTTGTTGACATGTTTATGATGTTATGTTCATACACATAGACTCAGATATGAAGTTTTAGTAAAGATATGTAATTCTGTTATTGACGGTTACAGTTCTGGAGGATTAACGGTTTAAGGCGGACATATGTAATGTTTTGATCAAGTTGCACCTATCTTCAGGATATGCATGTGTATATTCATGATAAGTTATGATTTTTTGATATTAATCTAAATGCGCCAATCATATTTCAAGAAGATTACAAAGTTATGATTAAATTGGTGAAGCCAACTTAGTGAAGCAACGCGTCTGTTCAACATTGACTTGAGTGGTTGTAATTATGCTTGCGCACTTAGTAGAGCCAACAAGGATGTTATGAAGAGTTTTCTAACAGGTCCCATGATCTTATATTTGGTGTATGTTTTTGTATGTGTAAATTTTGGCCTTGTCAATCAACCACACACTTCAACATAGTCCTTCTACACCAGGTACAAACAAGACTGAATATGAGCTATTCATCCTGCCTGCCTGCGTGATTTGACATGTTGCCTTCTATCTAGATGGGGTTTTTGAAATTTCTCTTAGGACGAAAGTCTCACAACCATGGACCAATCTAAGAATGAAGGATTTATCATGACAAGTGTAATGCATATGCAAGATTATACTAGGAATTGAAATATGAGAGATTAAGCTAAGACATGAATGCTAAATGCCATTATTCTAGAAATTGAAGTTATACTATTGCAATATGAAATTATTCTATATGATATTAAGAAAATGAGACAACAATTCAGTATTCTAACAATGCAATTTTGAGTAAAGTTTTCAGGAGGTTTGAATGAAGAAAGAGAGTTCTTTTATAGACTCTGAGAGGATTAGAATAGAAACTTTCCTGTTTTGAAATAAAACAAATAGAAAAGCTAGTTAAAAACAGAAAGCTTTATTGAAAAGAATTCAATAAATTGTTTTCTATTTGTTTTAACTATTTTATCTCTTTGATTTAATATTGTTTTATTTGAATTTAATTGTTTTATTTCTCTTTAAAGCACAATTAATTCAAAGTTTCCATTTCTGAATAGAAATAAGATTTTTGATAGAATA
>MU223713.1:1633225-1646765 GCA_018584345.1 Thuja plicata | reverse complement strand
TAACTGATTCCCCCCCCCCCCCCCTCCTCTCAGTTATCCCTAAAGTATTCTAACACTGTTAAGTTAAGTTTTTCAATGTTTAGATCAATAAGAGTTAGATCATCATTAAAAGGGTCATTGTTAGTTATATGCAGACCAAACTCTAGTGACTTGTCAGTAGAAATTTCATCATCATCTCTTCCTAAAAGGTAGCTTCTTGATTGTGACCTCTAAAGTTCTTCTAGACTTATGAGAACACCAGTCTCTCCATCAATGATCGGGGGAAGGAACTCTTCTTCTACTTCAGGAATATCACTATTGTTGAGAGTAGTGTTAGAATGTTTGTTAGGTGCTTATGGAGCTCCAAACATGTGAATCACATATATTTCAATGTCCTCTATGGTGACAGAGAGCTCATCCCATTCATAATAATGAGAGTCTGTTACTTTTTCATCAAACCTGTTTAAGAATTCTGCAATAGTTAAATGATGTACTCGGTTAGCCACATGTGGATCAATGTGTGGTAAATCAAGGACATGTGTGATTGTGACTAACTACCCCTAGCTAGTATGTAAATCCTATTTTTAGGGTGTTCTCTTTGTAGCCATTGTTATCAATGGTACCTCTAGATTATATGTTGCTGAATCGCCTACCTCTTGAATAGGAGGCTATGGTAACAAAGGGATGTGAAGATCTTGTGGTACCTCAAAGCTTTGTATGTAGTGCTTTTCTTGATAGTTGGGATTCTCTATACCAACTTTTAATAATAATTCATAGGACCATGGTTCTAGTTCTATCTCCTCTATTTCATCACTCCCTTTGTCAGAAACTGGACTATCTCATGAAGAAGAATCTTCAGATTTATTATTGAAGCCTAGCCCTATTTTATCTCTAGTATTCCTGAATTCCATGTGCACTGGTTCAACAAGTCCTCTTCCTGTGTCACTTAGATATCCTTTTCCTTTGTATCTCATTTACTTGAGGAGGTGATATCCTTTACCATACTATTCTAGAGATATTTCTACATGTTTGACCTCATCTTCTATCAGTTCTCCTTTGTAAAGCCAGTCCAAGACTGCATGTTCTTCTGTGCAATCTAAAGAAGATGTGGATGCCTTTACCATGCTAGTTGCTTTGTGTATTTCTAGTGTTTGAGATGCAGCAAGTGTGAATGATGAGGAGGGTTTTCCATAGGATCTTGGTGATATTGGTAATTCTGTAAGTGATGGAGTCATGTCCAGCTTGTATTCTCCCATACCTGTTTCTTCAAGTTTTAAGGTTTTCCCAAAGCTTTTCATCACCATGTCTTTGGTAGTCTTAGGAGAAATCTCTTCCATAGCTTCCTTGTTATGTGGAATCATACTACCTACTTTGATATTGTTTCAAGTATAATTGGCATTCATGGGAATTGCCACCTCCCCCCCATTATGTGGGAACTTGATACATTGGTGGTAAGTAGATGGCATAGCTTGCATTTCATGAATCCATGGTCTCCCTAATAGGATGTTGTAGGCCAAGGGAAGATCCAGAACCTAACATATGACATTTCTTTCAATCGGCCCAACTCTGATGGGTAGAACAATAAGACCTTTAGAGGATCTTTCTTCCTCATCATAAGCTTTGATATTTATTTTTCTTCTAGAGTCAATGGTCTGTTCTGAAAGACCCAGTTTCTTAATTAGATTAAGGGTACAAATATTCAATCCTATGCCTCCATCTATCAATACACATCCAACATGGGATTATTCAATCCTGCGCCTCCATATATCAATACATGTCTAACACGGGATTTATGAATGGGGACTTCAATATGAAGGGGTTGATTATGTGGATGTGTTAATGATTTATCATCCTCTTGAAAAAATGAGAGGGGAAAATGTGGTGTTGAGATGTGATTTACCATCACTTGGAATTTGTCTATGTCAAGGTCCTTTGGTACATTTGTGGCATGTAGGGCTTGTTCCAGGATTTCCATATGCACTGTGGATATTTTAAGCAACTCAAAAATGGAAATTTTAGTAGAGGTTCATTTTAATTGGTCCACCAAGACAAACTTTGTTGTAGGAATATTAACCATGGGTTTTGCTGCTGGTTTGGGGATAGTAACAATAGGAACCTTGGATGTTGATGCTAGTTTTGGAGAGGAATTGGGTCCTTTGATCATGACTTGTGCTTGGATCCAAGTCACCGCATTCAATTGGAAAGAAACACCTTTGATTGTGAGCACATTAACTGATTTATTTTTAATGTCTAGCATATTGATCATGTTATCATTATTGGAATATGTGTAGTTGAATTCATTACCATTTCTTTTAGATGCTTCCCCTTTCTCATAATTAGGGAATGGTTTGTTAAATGTTGTATGATCTTTGTTGGTAGTGTGTCCTTCCACCTTGATATTTCCTCCTTCAATAAGGTCTTGGATAACATGTTTGAGTTTAAGATAGTTGTTAGTCTTGCATCCTTTATTCTTGTGAAAGACATAGTAAGAATTGTCATCCCAACATTTTGGTTTGAATTCCGGCTCCCATGGTTTGGAATCTGGGATTGTGAGAACTTTGTTGTATAATAGTGTCTTCAAAATAGTCTCAAGAGGCTCTCCCAAAGGATTAAATATTCTATGAGGTTTGAAATTCCATGGTCAACCTTTTCCATTATCATTGTTTAATTTGGGTATGGGGGTCATTACCTTGGCATCTTTATTGCTTGCATGTTGTTAGTCAGATTGAACACCTTGGGTTTAGAATTAACATTAGAGGCATCTACTACTCCATCGTTGACAACATTTTTTTTTTGCTTCTACCACTTAGGCTTGGAATTGGAGTTGTTAGATTTGTTTTTGCTTTGAATAATGATCTCTCCCTTTTTAACCATGACTTATTTGATACAAATGGAATTCTTGATCATCCTATCGAAGCTAGGAGAATCTTGAATTTGTAATGCGTAGTTCAACTCAAGTACCAAGTTATTGACAAAGATTCCCATTTTCTCATATTCAGGAATAGCTCTTGAATACTGTGCAAATATTTTCCTCCACCTTTGTAGAAAGTGGGTAAAGGATTCACCAGTCTTTTGTTTAGTGTTGCATAGATCTATCATAGTCACATCATGTTGTATATTATAAGAGTAATGTTGGATAAATTGTTGAATTAACTCCTCAAAATTTTTGACCTTAGGTGTAAGCTTTGAGAACCACTCCATGGCATTGCCTCCTAGACTTCCAAGAAAAAGTCGCATGAGGTAAGTAGGTTCATGCATGTACTCTATGCTAAGAGCACAAAATTCTCTAACATGGTCATGTGGATCGGTCTCTCCCATATACTTGTCATATTTTAGCCTTGCCACATTGGGATGGAATGGAGCCATAGTGATACTCTTATCAAAAGGAAATGGACAAATGGAGTCCACATAGCATTTCATTTTGGGTTTAGGATTTTCTTGTTTGAGAGTCACAAGCTCTATGTGCATTAAGGTAAGTTGTTTGGTGAGAATAGAAATAGGATTCGGTACCTCCTTTTCCTTGAGTTGTTCCACATCATAATCCTTGGGTAACTTTATGCCAGTGGATGCTAGATGGAGAAAATATTTCTCTTTATCTTCATCAATCATCTTTTCCATTATCTTGTTGAACCTCTTTCTCTATTTGAGTTTATCGTATTCTTCTTCAGTGATGTCTTCCTCACTACCTAATTCAAATAGAGGATGTTCAAATGTGAGTTCTTCTTCTTCATCATTATCTTCATGCTTTTGGTTCTTTCTATTGTCATATTTGTCAAAATCTTCACTCCATCCACGAGTGGACCTGTCCATTTCTGGAGAGTCTAGATCGAGTAAGAAACTGTGAGATGTTTCTCCTTGAAAGTGTAGTGATTAAGGAGGTACTTTCGATCCTTTAGATGTGTAATTGTTTCATCTTGTGTTAACCATGTGTTTGTATCTCAACTTCATCAAAGTTTCCCAATAGTGTCAAGTAGAGTCTTAAAACGTTCAAGTGAGTGTGTCTAGGTACAAGTGTTGTTTGTGTTTTGGTGGAAGTAAATGATTCCAGCATCAAAGGGTTACAATGCCCTGATAGTGAGCTGGGAATCAAGTTGTTGTAAAAAGTGGATAGACCACACGTATTGAGACACATTGTAAGAGTCTGATAGGACATGCAAGGTAGATGTCTAAAATTTTTTTTGATACAGCCACAGTGAGACTAGAAAAAGCAATAAGGACAAACTAAAGAGTCAAAAAGGGGATCCAAAATAAACTATCTTCCTCTGAGAGGCAACTATGCAAGTTCCCAAATTTTGTTAGTTTTGTCTTGGAAGTGCGTGAAGTTTGTTTGATCAAAGATTGCATTTTGAGATTTTTTAGCGAGTGAAAAACACATGTAGACCAAGGTTTGAATTTTGTTGTTTGTTTGAAGGTGTTATCTTTTTAATGATTTTCAATTACATCAAGCATTGTTACATTGTTAAAGGGTGAAAAAACACATCCTTATGCCCTATTTTCTAGGTGGAGGATGAAAATCCTTGCTCGTTGACTTAGGTACACACTCAAATGCTAATCAGAATATAGCCATCACCAAGAATGCAATGGCTCTAGTCATGATGTTGTATTAGCCAAATCCAAACACAAGTGAGGGCATGATATGACGAGTGTCTTGGGGCAATTACTTTTTGCCTTGCACAAGGATTATCACCCTTTCAAGGATGAATCAGGTAGTTTGTCTACAAAGTTCATTATTTATGATAGGGCAATCCATTTGAAACTATCTCCTATAGAATTGCACAAGGAAAAATTGAGGCATATAGCCCTATGAGTACTCAAATATGTGTAGTCTTGCAAGCAATATTCAAGCGGCTCTGCTCTACACATACTGAAGCATGTTCAAGGAATGATGTCAAAATTCTAAGAACAAAATTGGCTCTATCTTTTGAGGCTTTGGCCTATGAGGAAGCAATTATTTATAGTGAGTTGGAAGGGTTGGTGTAAAACCTATCCTCATTTGGGTTATTCTCGGGAGATTTTTTCCTCAACCAGTAGGCCCTCTACTATTAAATATGCATACAAAGGATTGGCGAGTGTAGGACATATAAATTTCTGATTCTCCAAAGAAGAAGAGCATACTCTCCTAATCCATGTCATTTTCCCCCAAAATAGATTCAATCAAATGGTTCATTCCCTCAAGTAATGTTGTGCTCGATTTAAGATGTTCCTACTTTAGGGAAAATAGAATGCTTGAAAGTAAATTTGTGTTGTTCAATTTCTATCCCAAAAAGAATTAAATGATGTATTTGTTCATTTATCCCACAAATTTAGTGCTTTGAGTTGTTCATTTACTGATACAAAAGAAATTTAGTTTTGTTCAATTATCCCACAATGTTAAATGCTTTGAGTTGTTCAGTTTCTTATTCAAAATGAATTAAACGATGTGAGTTTGCTTGTTCATTCACCCCTAAATCCCTCCATAAGTGTTAAACCAACATCTGATTTTTTTATTTTCTTCAAGAGGAAAAGAGCATAATAATCTAGTTGACTTGACACGTATTGAGAAAATGTTGTTAAGTTTTGAAAGATTTGAAAAAAAGGGTTAGTATTGAAATTAGTTGAAGATCCCTGCAACCATACACGTTAGTATTGTCTTCTTATCTCCTCAGAAACTTGCAAGCACTTAGTTAGGCTGTCAAAAATAGAATCACAATCACAAAAACAACCATGTTAGCAAGTTAGAAATCAAATTTGTCAATGATAGATCTCTGTATTTTGCCCCTTGGATGCCAAATGATATTTCAGAGACCCAAAATGATAAACCCTGAAAATTATACATTTTTGACCCCAAATGATAATCATTACCCAGGATGATATGCCTTTTATGCGAAACGATAACACGTACCAAAAATGAAAAATAAGCTACCATAAATGATTATAAGGCCAAATTTTAACTTCCATAAATGCAACGGCAGAGCATATTAAAACTCCTATAAATAATAAGTTGCTCCAAGAAACAATAAAAGATTGGCTGGAAATGATAAGTTGCTCCCAGAAATGATAAAAGATTGACCGGAAATGATAAGTTGCTCCCAGAAATGATAAAATGCATGCAAATTTTAAAAATGTCAAGGGTAGAGAGCATAATTTTGTAAAATTTTGAGCAATCTTGCCCATGGTAGGCGCCAGAGATGTGTGTGTGATTTTTGTGCCTGTAAGAGAGACACAACACTTTAATAGATCATTGCATTAGTGAAAACAAGAGGTTAGCAAACATAGCAATCACAAAAATTGATCTATTGCTTCCTATCTAGGAGTATGAAAAATGACATAATAGCCCTCAGATTATGCATATTCCAGTGACAAATACATCCTAAGAATGGAAAATTCAATTGAAAAGTATTCTAAATGTGATCAAAATCATAAGAAATAAGCTTAAGAAACATGCATCCTAGCTCTAAATGAAGATTATAACAATACAAAGTAGAAAGAAGCTATGATGAAATATAAATCTATATGAAAATGAGTAGCATAACAATGCTTTCAACTCTTCAAAATTTGGAGCATTACAACAATCAACAATAAAAGACTCTAAAGTTAAGGGTCATTTGAGCTCAAAATCCATCCTATTTATAGAAGAAATGGAGGAAGGGGAGAAGACTCTAGAAGGGCTGCCAATAATGAGGGTGTAAGACTCATTAATGAGGAGTGTGTAAGATAATGTGTAAGATCCATTAATGCTTCATTTATGAAAGCATTAATGAGGTATGGGTGAGCATGGGTGAGGGTTTAGAGTTAAGCTTGATAACTTTGACTTTAGGGGGAGGGTTGAATTCCTAATCATAGATTTAGGAATGTGACAAGCTTAAGGGTAGCTTAGGATTAGGTTTAATGGTTAAGGTGAGTGATTAAGGAGATAGAGATGGGAGGAGAGAGAATGAGTGGAGTGGGGATTATCTAATTAGGGTTAATTAGCTAATTAAGAAGAATCAACATGTGAGAAGGGGTTGGGATGAGTTTGAACTCATGGTTTGGCATTTTGAGATTGGTTAGGTTAGAGAGAATATTAATGAAATGAATTTTTGTAATAACATATTCACTCAATAATAGGGATTTAATTAATCATTTAAGCTTCTGATTGCTTTGTAATAATTAATTAGGACTATAACCAAATTGAATAAATTAGGCTAGGGGATTGATTTTTCAAGTGATAAGGTATAAATAGGATCTCATTAATTCCTTTTAAATTAATTACCTTAGCCAAGTTATGATTTGAATTGATTGAATTGAATTGATTTTATTGGATTGGCTAAAGTGATTAATGTAAATTAGTGATTAGATCACTTAGGAGATTAAATTTGATTTGAATGAATTATGCCAGTCGATTGAAGAGTTGTCTGGGCATAATTGGGGGTATGATCACACCTAGGGAAAATAGGGTCTATGGTTATAGTAGACCAAATCTAGGTGGTTACAACTATTATGGGTAATTACTTTGTGGATTTTAAGAAAAAGATGAGACTAAGGAGCAGAATCTTGGTATCACTAGTGGAGAAATATTTTAATTATGTCTGAGTTTTAGTTGATACTGATAACACCTATGTACAATTTGTAGTACTAAGGGTAGCATGGCTAAGACCATTTCCCTATGAAGTAAACATAGATCAAATATCTACAACTATCACAGCTCTACTTGTAGACAACAATGATAGGAATGTCAAGAGATTTGGTACCTATGATGAAGCTAAATCTAAGATAACTTCAAATTTAAAGGATACAAAAATAAAGAGGAAGAGAAAGAAAATTGTAAATAATCTTGAGAAGATACTAGGATAAGATGATGATGATGCACAAGAATAGATCACAACAGGTCAAGGAGAGGACCAGTCTAGTGATTCTGAGCAAAGTGGTGATGATGTAGAAGTGGACCCAAAGGGAAAGAAAGTGATGGTTTTCAAGTCATCCAAGAAGAGGAGTTCAAAGAAAATATCTACTCCTCTTTCCACATCTTGAATGAGAACTAGGGAATCAATAGGTACTATATCTTCCCAGCCACCAACGAAGAAATTGGTAAGTGATGCTAAAGGGGTAAGCTCAGGGAAAATAAAAAAAAGTACAAATAGAATTCGAGCTGAGTCAACCAAAGAGGAAACCAAGAAGAAGATATGTTATGGGTAAAGATTAAGAAGATGAAGAGTTAATAGAAACTAAGGAGATCAAAAAGTTCAAAGTTTCAAAACATAAACACACTACCAATGTTGATGAAAGTTGTCATAACCTCCAGAATTTAGCAGGTTAGTCAGGTTTTAAGTTTATTAAGTATGAGAAGTTAAGAAAATTTGATAAGGCTAAAATTAAAGAGGCTATGATGGACATGTTTGTTTCATATAAGATGACACCTTTGGAGATTGGGAATTTATACCCTAATGAGCTAGAAAATAAAATTGACGAGAGATGGCAGCATGCCATGATGAAAGAAAGGAAAATCAGAGAATGAGCATAAGCTCAAATTATGCTAGAGTTAAAAAAGAAGCAAAAAGAAAAATTAATGGATCAACATAGGAATATATTCATTCCTAGGTTGAGATCCTATTCCATACTAAAGAATGATGCAGAAGGTGTTGTGCAGAAAACCCAAAGGATATGGAAGGTTATCTTTGCATTAATAGTTGAAAAGAAGCAAGATGAGGGTACATCTAAGAAAATTGAGTTGAGCTTGACAACAAAAAAGACATCAATGAATCAAATAATATTGAGGATATGAGACATGATGACATTGAATTTGAAATGATTGACATTACAGAAGAAGAATCATTGAAAGATGTTAATGATGAGGAGAAAGATAAGGTTGAGGAAGAACTGATTAAATATTTAACCACTAATTAGGTAACACAAGGTTTGAATGCTGAGGAATAGGGAAATGAGGCACTCTTAATTCCAGATTCATCTACCAAGGAAAAACTTGAAGAAAATACAAAGGGATATAATAGAAAATAAGAACAAGAAGATAACTCTACACTAGACATCTTCAAATCACTTGAATAAGTCACCAAGGTCACCAAGACTTCTGAGATAGAGGAGAAAAAAGAACCTAAGGAGGAAGAGGCAATACAAGCATTGGGAGAGATACCTAATGTTTCTCTTCTGGTATCTCCTAAAGTTAAGAAATATAATACATCTACTGAGAAGATACTCAATACTCAGAAGGATATAGTATCAATTAGTGGTGACACTCATATTTTTAAAGATGAATATAAATTGAGTAACATCTCACCAGAGCCAAGAAAGAAGAAATCACATAAGAAGAAGAAGGATAAGAGCTTTGAAGTTACACTTGATGAACTTATTTTCATTCCAAAATTGGATACTGATAACTTATCTTATGAACAAAATCTAATCTTCTAGGACATATTGAATAGGAAGAGAAAGCAAGAAGGATTGAAACGA
Source organism: Thuja plicata (assembly GCA_018584345.1). Classification (NCBI taxonomy): domain Eukaryota; kingdom Viridiplantae; phylum Streptophyta; class Pinopsida; order Cupressales; family Cupressaceae; genus Thuja; species Thuja plicata. Next base: position 1,637,363 of record MU223713.1, on the reverse strand, counting down.
GTACATCAACAGAAGCAAGTATTACATGAGATTAAAGAAATCTTTGTTGATGCATTCAAATTTCAAGACCTCAATGAGTAGACACCTATCTTGGAACAATTAGTTCATATTGTTTAGAAGGTGAACATAGATGACAACGATGGAAATGAAAAACTCCTACAAAGATCAGAAAAAAATTGAGACAAAGGTACTTGAGAAAATCTCAACAAAGCTTACCGAGAAGTAGGTTGTACTTTCTGATCTGGTCATCAATTTAAAAGAAGTGATAGAGAATGTTCTCTCTTTGTACAAGCAATTATGTGATACTTAATTCTTTACAAAGGAGAATCAACATCTTATAGAGAAGCTATAGTTAGATTTGAGGTCATCTGGATAGTCATTGAGCATAGATGCAAGTTCCATCTCTTTCCATTTTAGCATTTTGACACATGCCCAAGGGAGATTAGTCGAGCTTATGGCTAATGATGGCAGAATAAGGGAAAAATTGATTTCAATTTAGCCAATGTTGATACCTCACTTGGAGGTTATGCAAAAAGAAGTGAAAGAGAAAAAGGAACTATCACAGAAAGATCCACCTATGAACATTTTCAAGAGTCTGATTGATCTAGCTATCAAGAAAGAAATCAAATTTCAAGTTTTGGAGTCTGTAAGGACAAGCTAGGATAATACTTTAGCTATGATATTATAGATCCATAAACCATTTTTGGATAAGTATGGTTTGACCCCAACAACCCCAGTAGAGCAAGATCAAAAGAGTGACAAAAAAAAGGGGGAAATGTCATAGATTCAATAGGGGAAATGTAAGTATGTATATACATATGTTATATATAGTGAAGTCTTTATGAAGAAAGACCAATTCAAAATCCTAGGGGGAGTTTTTAATTTTGAATTATTTTGAGTACTATCTTTTTTTTGAAGGACTGAAGAGACATGACAAAGTGTATTTTCCTCTAATGACAAAAAGGAGATTGTTGATCTCTAATTTTTAATATCTATTAGTGTCCCACACTTAGTCATATTCAAGATAGGTTGGTCGGTCACCACTATGATTGAGCCATCTCACTAAGGTCGAGACTAAGTAGTAGTTACTATAGAACAAGTCAGAGGTCATCGAGTACTCAATGAATGCTGAGAAGATTGATTTTTGAGTTGCATAGAAAAGTTAGTGCCAAGTGACAGCATACAGCTATGCCAAGCGAAATAGTATTGACCGAGCACTGGTATTTTGTTTTGTTGAGTAAAATAGATTTTTTATATGTGTTTGGAATGGCACAAACACCAAGGTAAATTGTTTTGTCTAAATTCTATGGATCATTTAATGATCATATACAGATGTTTAATGCATTAATTACATGCTATTTTTATGATCATGGATCCCTATGCAAGCCATGTAACCAATCAAAATTAGGGATGCCTAAGTAGAAAAAGATGATAGATCTAGATCATTGATCTTGATCTCCATGATCTATTTATGGGATTCTTCAAACCCTAATCATAAGAGAGAAGTGTGTTTAAGCATGTATGTTTGGGTGTAGATGTGAAGAGCAGAGATCATAAATATATGCATACTTTGCATATCTGAAGCATTGACCAGATAGAGTGACTGAATAGAGAAGTGAAGAGAAGAAAAAAGATAAATCAGATTGAGAGATCAGTTAAGAGTTAGAAAGAGGAGATCTGTTATTATCATTTGTAGTGCAAACCAAAGGATCAGGTACTGATACATTCTAGCAACTGACAGAGCAAATCTCTTAACAGAGTGCTCCTAACAAGCCTTTGTTAGTCTCTTAACTTAGTGCTTACTGTGTTTTACGTTTAAATCATTTAACAAGGTAGATTGTATAATTCTAAAATCTCTTAACAAGGCAGACCCCTCATAGGGTAGATCATCAGAAGTGATCAAAAGTTTTAGCCCTCTGATGTAGCACCTGTCTTGCTTCGTCTGAGACCTCTTCTAGGTTCTCCTAGGTCACTCTATGACCTAATAGGGTTCTTTGTCTAACCCTAGTCTCCTTAGGTATCTTATCACAAGACACTAAGTCCTTCAAAAAGTGCACACCAACAAGATATAATTGAAACTCTGAATATTCTTCACTAGACCTCAATTTGGTCTTTCTTGCTCCATCTGCAATATCTGATCCAATTGGATCCCAAACATTCCCAAATTGGAAAGGCAAGATTCAAGGATGTTAAGAGGACTAATTCAAACCCTCACAACCTTTTTTGATATGTAACCCTAAATTATTTCCAAATTCCAAGGCAATCTTACCCAAAATAGGGCTACAAGCTTAAGGCCTAATTGAGCACCTTTTCTACAACAACTCTTAAATATTTCAAAAAAGTATGAAAACCAAGTTCATATCATGATACCCTTTATCAAGAACCTAAGGATTTTCTAGGTCTTGGCTCTCAGAGGTGTCAGTACATTCCTCCCTACATTCATGCCTAAAATTTAGGGTTTTAGGTCTTTTGCATTGTCTGCTCAAGAAATGAACTTTCTTGGATAACAAAGTAACTGCTCCAAACTCCTCCTCTAGTTTGGGGGTCCTTCGTTGACTCTCCTACCTTCCCAAATTCACTAATTGAATCTATGGATGCTTTCAATCCCTCTAGCTAGCTCTGCAATCACTGATCCCTAGCCATGCCACTTTGGCTCACCTAGGGCATCACCTTAAAAATGCTTTCCTTCATTTCCTGGGCCCCTCCTACTATTTACACAATGTACATGGATTCTACTCTCATAATCCAAGAGCCCGTGCCAAAGCCACTATGGAAAATTGAGTTAAGACCCCATTTGCAAACTAAGCTCAAATCAAACCAACGACTGGACTAAATTTGAAAGATTTTATTCAAACAACTAAAAATATTGAATCTGAAAATATAACACCACAAGAAGTTATAAAATAACCTAAATTACACTAAACAAATCTTACAGAAGTTCTTTCAATCCATTCAATAACCCGATCACTTCAAAAATCATAAACAGTAACTGTAATTACTTCACATAGTTCATACACAAAATTGCTCTAACTTTCCAACCTTAAAAACATCTCAAGGATGGTCTTATATAGTTGACCCTAAAACTAATTCATTGGTTTCAAATAGTTATCTAAACAATTCCATCAAATATGCAAACTTGTCATAAAAGTTGTCAATGTTGTCAATGACAACATTGACAACTTTTTGCAACTTTCAAGTTTGGTCTCCAAACTTGGTCCAACTATGCCCAAACTTGTCAAATCCACAAAATATGATGAAAAACCATCAAATAGGACCTCTAGTCCCTTACTTGGCTCATTTTGTTACAAAATGAAAAAAACACCTAATTGGACCTAAATGGACCTAAAGGTCACTAAGGACCTATTAAGACCTATCCTCCTACAAACACTTCACACACTAGGACACTTGGTCCCTTTATTCACCTAGTGGATTGGCTAGAACCACTACAGGACAAAACAAAGAAGGAGAAAAACCTAGGTTACATTTCCACAACTAGCCTACCTAGGTGCTCCTGCACCACCCTAACAGGCTGGTGCAGGAGCACCTTAATGTCTTATGAAGATCTTCAAACATTTTGGCTTCTAGGTTGGTTTATCCAACCACCACAATAATAAGGAATAATTATAAATTCCCAAGGATTTTTTGGTGTGTGTTTAGTGGTAAGAGTGTTTAGAGTCTAGCGTTTGGTGTGGTCAATTAGGCTCTAGTGTCAAAGTCTTAGGAAAGTCAACAAAGGGTCAAAGTTTGACCAAGACTCCAAAATGGAATGGGACTTGTGATTTTAATGTTTTTAAGTGTTTTAAGGTCTTATTTAATACTTTAGAGTCAAATTTAACCATTGAGAGTAGTGGAATGGAAAAGTGGCAAAAGTTGTAAAAGTTGCTCATGAAAACTTTGCAACTTTGCAAAGTTGTCATGACAACATTTCCTAAAAACTAGGAAAGGGATTTAATGGTGCCCAAATCTAGACCTTAGGGTCTAAACATGAAGGGATAACCTATATAAGGTAAATGATGCAAAGCATCCTACAAAACAAATAATAACTAGGATCCTTTCTGATCCTTTCAACATCCATTCAATAATATCTTTATATAGAGGCATTTTATGAGGTAAAACACAACATGTTTGAACACAAAAA
>MU223713.1:1602112-1632163 GCA_018584345.1 Thuja plicata | reverse complement strand
CCTAAACATGACCTATTTGACAACTTGAGCAATATTGTGCACATGCTTACATTTCTTGTCAACACCTTTACAAATGGATTCAAAATTAATCAATACATCATATAATTGACTTTAAATGACTCAAAAACCTTATATATCTCATAGTGACCTCTAGGATGAGGTGCTCCTGCACCAGTAAAGTAAACCCTAATCTAAGGGTTGGTTGTGTTAGTGTATGAACTGTGTGTTGAGAAGCAAAGAATTTGAGGATATTTTGTGATAGATCCATCATCTAGACCTTTAATGAATTGAATGGAATGAATTAATGCACTAAGAATTTTTGTTTTTTCATGTAGTTGTTATTTGTGAAGATAAGTTAGTATTTTTTCACTTTTGGTTATCATTTTGTAAATTCTTTTTGTTTTAGTGGCTCACTATCTTATTCTAGACCAGTCTTTGTAAATATGAGTCCCACTTGAGTTCCAGTGGTTGGAAAACTATGGACACTTGGAATCAAGTAGGGGACCTTATATATAGTCTAAATATGATTTTTCAAGTCATTGTGTGCAGGGGAACTAATTTTTCCATCAAATCCCTAGGTGAGTACAAAGGCATTCTAGTTAGAGGCTTGTGTAGAACAGTAGTAAGAAAGCTTGCTAAATGGATTGCTTGGAACCAATAAATGGTGGGAGCATGTAAGGGTATGTATACTTGGTAAATGAATGCAAGGAGAAGGATAGTGGAGTTGGTTGGAACACTTTGTGCAATCAAATAACTATATTGGTGAACATGTTCCTAAAACCCTTAAAATTAAGGGTTTCGTGAAAGTTCTATGTACGGATAGGGTGGGGGTCTAATACCTAGAAAATCATAGAGCCTAGGTTGGACATATGAAGAATCCATAATTGGTTCAAAGTTTTGTTAAGGATATTTTGCAATAAATCCAAGATTTTAGTGTTTAGGATGGCTAATTAGGCCAAAAAGGCTACAAGGCCTAAAATATTGAAAAGTGTGACCTCAATTAGAAACCTTTAAAAGAATCCATTCAGGTGGATTATAATTGGTTGAAAGTAACCTAGGAATGGTCAGGAATCCCATTCCTATTTCCAAGAGCAGATTGGGAGCAAGGTGGCTCAATGGAGCCTATGGGTGCATTGTTGGATTGAGAGGGATAGCATAGTGAATTGAAGTTGGTGGTGAGTTCTAAGGGAAGTAGAGGATCATAGATTTGTCCTCTAGATAGGGTAGATAAAGATACCCTATGAGGACCAAAGAAAGGTCTTAGTTGGAGCAAGAGTTCTCTTGTGGTTAGAGCTCCCCATCAAAGTGGTATTAGAGCCATTGAAAGGCTTGGGAAGTGGATAGTGTATGACAAAGAGAAGTGAATCCATTGGAGAAAGAACCATGGTAACCAATGTAGAATTGGCAAGGGACTTGTCAGGACAACAAGTCAAGAATAGACTTCTAGAAGAATCTATGGAGGAGATGAAGATAAAGTTAGAAGAAGTTGTAGAGACAACAAGCAAGATGAAAGAACAGATAGGGGAAGACAAGGACAAGGGAAAAATTCAACTTGAAGAGGAGGCAGAACCAAAACCTGGCCCTCCATTACCTGAGGAACCATTCCTCAAGGCCCTCAAGGTGTTAAGTGGTAAAGAACTAGAAGTCATTTCGGTATTCTCTAGAAAAATGGATGGAGAGTTAGTGATGGAATGGATTAAGGGTATGGAAAACCATTTTGAATGTGATGTTATCACAGAGGCACAAAAGGTGAAGATATCCAAATCAAGGCTAAGAGGACAAGCGTTAACTTGGTTGAATTTCTTGCAAGAAGAAAGAGAAAGGGAAGAAAACAAGCCAATAGAAAATTGGAAAGCTATGGTGGCTAAGGTGAAAGAGAATTACTTACCAGAGGATTATGAAATCCAATTGCACAAAAGGAGATATAATCTCAGAAAAAAAATCTATATGTGGCATCCTATACCAAAGAGATCCAAAAACTATGCCTTAGGTAAAGAGTGCAAGAGGTAGAAAGAATTAAAGTTGCTAGGTATCTCAATGGCCTTAGGTGGAATATGAAAGAGGAGTTGAGTCTCTTTACTTTAACCTCTATCCATGGGTGTTTTTAGATGGCCCTTAAGGTGGAAGAAAAACTCAAAAATAAACAAGATTCCAATTCTAGGGGAAGAGGAAGAGGAAGAGACTCCAGAGGAGGACATAGAGGTGGTTCTAGTGGAAGGAATAATGATACTAGAATCCATGGAGACTCTAGGTTTATTGAACAAAACTATGAGTCAAAAAATAGGGGAGGATATAATAGAGGTAGAGCCTTTCATAGTGGAGGAAGAGGCAGATCAATTGTATTTGGGAGGAAATCACATTTTGCTTCAATGAAGTGTTATAACTATGGCCAATTGGTTTACCCTGCCTACAGCTGTCCAGACAAACCAACATCTTCACAAGGTGAGAAAAAGATTGCATATGTGCAAGAAGAGGACATGACTAAACAATAATAGATAAGTTTGGATTCAAAAAAGGGAGAGAACCTCATGCTTAGGAGGATTTTGATCAAGGAACCTACAAGGGATTAACACAAGAAAAGAAGGGCTCTTTTTAGGTTCAAATGTAAGATTCTTGGCAAGGTATGTAGAGTTATAATAGACTCTAGATCTACTGATAATGTGATCTCAGAGGAAGCAATACAGAAGCTCAAATTGGTTAAGATACCTCATGTGTGTCCTTACAAGGTAACTTGGTTGAATAAGGGGCAGAATATATTGGTTAATGAATAAGTGTGGGTTGAGTTTACTATTAGAAAGTATCAAGACAAGATACTTTGTGATGTACTACCAATGGATGCATGCCATCCATTTCTTGGAAGACCATGGCAATATGACAGGGAGGCAGTTCACCATGTCAAGGAGAATAAGTACTGATTCAAAAAGAATGGAGTAACTTATAAGATACAATCTTTGATAGAGAAAGAAATAGTGGGAAAGATGGACTCCAATACCCTACTAATGAGTGGGAAATAATTCCTTAAGGACATGAAGGAGGAAGAAGGAATTGGCTATGCAATCTTGGTGAAGCCAAGAGAAGAAGAGACACTTAAACAAACACCTATGCCTGTAGAAGTGAAGTAGTTATTAGATCAGCTCCAAGACATCATATGTGAAGGGAATCTAGATACACTACCACCAAAAAGAGAAATCAGTCACCAAATTGACTTTGTGCCAGGGGCATCATTGCCTAACAAGTTTGCATACAAAATGACACCAGAACAGAACAAAGAGATAGCAAGGCAAGTTCAAGAACTATTGGACCAAGGATTGATCAAAAAGATCATAATCCCATGTGTTTTCCCAGTGGTTTTGGCTCCCAAAAAGGTAGGTAAGTGGAGTGTACTAACCATAGGGAAATAAATATGATAAATATTAGATATAGATTTCCTATTCCTAGAATAGAAGACTTAATGGATTTCTTAAGGGGTGCTAATTAATTCTCAAAGATTGACTTAAAAAGTGGATACTATCATATTATAATGAAAGAGGGTGATGAGTGGAAGTTGGCTTTTAAAACTAGAGAGGGGTTATATGAGTGGTTAGTAATGCTAGTTGGGCTTACAAATGCACCTAGTACTTTTATTAGGGTTATGAATGAAGTCCTAAAAGACTATATAGGGGTATTTGTGGTAGTATACCTAGATGATATCCTCATCTTTAGCAAAATAAAAGAGGAGCACATGAAGCACCTAGAACTTGTGTTGAAAAGGTTACAAGAGGAGAAGCTCACCATAAATCTTGAAAAGAGTGATTTTATGAAACAAGAACTAGTCTAACTAGGATTTATAGTATCCCAAGGTGACTTCAAGATGGACAAGAGAAAAGTGGAAGCCATATTAATTTGGCCTACTCCTAAGACAAGGACTGAAGTGAGAAACTTCCATGGGTTATCCCAATTCTATAGGAAGTTTGTTAGGAGATTCAGTGAAATTTGTGCACCTGTCCTAGATACCATTAAGGGTGGAGTCAAGACAGACTTTGTATGGACCAAGGAAGCCAATGAAGGATTCAAAAGATTGAAGAAAAAAGTGGTCACCCAACCAATATTGGTTTTACCAAGTTTTGATAAGATATTTATTGTGGAATGCGATGATAGAAACATAGTAGTGGGTGCAGTCCTAAGTTAGAAAAGAAGACTAGTAGCCTTCTTTAGTGAGAAGCTTAATGAAGAAAATTCTAGAAACTCATCCTATGATCTAGATATGTATGCATTGGTGCAAGCTCTTAAGAAGTGGAGGCACTACTTGTTGCCAAATAAATTTGTGGTATACATTGATAACCAGGCCCTAAGCTACATAAACACACAGGAGAAGCTTAGTTTGAGGCATATAAAGTGGATGGAGTTTCTATAATCATACACTTTTACTATTAAGCACAAGAAGGGGTTAAATAACAAGGTACCAGATGCCCTTAGTAGGAGATTGCTTACCATCTAGGAGATATAGTTGTAGAGTATAGGGTTTGAAGGATTCAAGGATCTCTATGAAGGAGATTCAGATTTCTCAGAGATTTATAAGGTGTGTACTGATTTTGAAAATCACTTTCATAGTGAATATGCAGACTATACCTTGCAGAATGGTTTATTATTTAGAGGGAAGCAACTATGTGTTCCAAGGGGTTCCATGAGGGAGAACCTCATCCAAGTGAAGAACAATGGAAGTTTGGTTGGACACTATGCATTAAATAAGACCCTAGACCTAGTGGAGAGATTCTATTAGTGGCCTAAAATGCAGAAAAATATAAGGAGGTATGTTGAGAAATGTGGAGTATGTCAGAAGGAAAAGGGGACATCATCAAATTTAGGTCTTTATCAACCATTTCACATCCCAAATAGATCATGGGAGTGCATAAGTATGGATTTCATAGTGGGATTACCTAGGACACCAACTGCTTTGGATAGTGTGTTTGTGGTAGTGGACAGATTCAGTAAGATGAGTCATTTCATTTGATGTAAAACAACACATGATGTCAGTCACATTGCCCACCTTTTCTTCAAGGAGATAGTAAGAATCCATGGCTTTCCAATGAGCATAGTTGCAAACAGGGATGTGAAGTTTATGGGGAACTTTTGGAAGACCCTATGGAAAAGGATAGGAACTAATGTGTCTCATATTTTTGCATATCATCCTCAAACTAATGGTCAGATAGAGGTAATAAATAGGGTTCTTGGAAACTTTTTTAGGTGTTTAACCAAGGAATATGGACAAAGATGGGAAAAAGACATCCCATGGGCAGAATTTACCTATAATGATAGCACAAATAGGACTACTAGTACGATTCCATTTGAAATTGTATATGGAGTACATCCAAGAGGTGTTCTTGAGCTTAGACACTTAAAGGGTTATGAAGGGATCAGTAGTCATGCGGATGATTTTTCTCAGTCAATGGGAGAGGTCCATGATCAAGTGAAAAAGACATTAATGGAGGCTAATCAGAAGTTGAAAGCTAAGAAGGATGAAGTGAGAAGAGACTTAAAATTTTAGGTAGGAGACTTAGTGATGGTATTCTTGATCAAGGCTAGGCTACAAAAGGGTATACCAAGCAAACTAAAAATGAAGAGGATTGGACCATGTAAAGTGTTAGCTAAGTATGGCTCAAATGCATACAAGTTAGATCTACCCAAAGAGATGTCTATTTATCCAATTTTCAATGTACAGGACTTGATTCAATACAAGGGTCCAGATAAAGATGTGGGAAATTATAGTACATAGGTGATTAATGGTGTGGAAGAACTCCACGTACCTGATTAGATCAAACCACAAGTGGAAATAATTATGGATTAAAGAGTGAAGAAGAAGACTAGGAGTAAGACTTATATGGAGCATCTAGTCAAATGGGAGTAATTACTTGAGTCAGAGGCTACATTTATATCATAGAGTGACTTTAAGAAACATGGCATTAGCATGGAATTCATCACAACATACGTAACTTGATCTTCTTGTTGCAGGGGGGGATGGTGCAGGAGCACCTTAAGGTCTTATGAAGATCTTCAAACATTTTGGCTTGCAGGTTGGTTTAGAAAACTACTAAGGTAATAAGGCCTAATTATAAATTCCCAAGTTTATTTTGGTGTGTTTTTAGTGGTAAGAGTGTTTAGATTCTAGTGTTTTGTGTGGTCAATTAGTTTCTAGTGTCAAAGTCTTAGGAAAGTCAGCAAAGGGTCAAAGTTTGACCAAGACTCCAAAATGGAGTGGCATGTGTGATTTTAATGTTTTTAAGTTTTTTAAGGTCTTATGTAATGTTTTAGATTCAAATTGAACCATTGAGAGTAGTGGAATGGCAAAGTGGCAAAAGTTGTAAAAGTTGCTCATGAAAACTTTGCAAAGTTGTCATGACAACATTTCCTAAAAACTAGGGAAGGGATTTAATGGTTCCCAAATCCAAACCTTAGGGTCTAAAACTGAAGGGATAACCTATATAAGTTCAAATAAACCCTAATCTAATGGTTGGTTGTGATAGTGTATGGACTGTGTGTTGAGAAGCAAAGAATTTGATTGTATTGTGTGATAAAGCCATCATCTAGAACTTTAATGGATTGAATGGAATGAATTAATGCACTAAGACTTTGTGTTTTGTCATTTATATGTTCTTTTTGAAGCTAATTTGGTATTTTTACACTTCTGGTTATCATTTTGTAAATTCTTTTTGTTTTACTGGTTCATTGTCTTGTTCTAGACCAGTCTTTGTAAATATGAGTCCCACTTGAGTTCCAGTGGTTGGAAAACTATGTCCACTTGGAATAAATTAGGATACCTTGTATATAGTTTAAATATGGTCTTTGGAGTTTTTTTGTGTAGGGGAACTAATTTTTCCATCAAGCCCTAGACGAGTGCAGAGGCATTCTCGTTAGAGGTTTGTACAAAACAGTAGCAAGAAAGCTTGCTAAATGGATTGGTTGGAACCAATAAATTGTGTTAGAATTTAGGGGTATGTATCCTTGGTAAATTAATTCAATTATAAGGATATTGGAGTTGGTTGGAAAAAAATTTTCAATCAAAGAACTCAGACTGGTGAACATGCTCCTAAAACCCTTAAAATTAGGGGTTTGGTGAATGTCCTATGTACGGACAAGGTGGGGGTCTAAAACCTAGAAAATCCTAGAGAATGGGTTGGACCTATGAATAATCCATAATTAATTCAAAGTTTTTTTAAGGATAGTTTTCAATAAATCCAAGATTTCAGTGTTTAGGAGGGCTAATTAGGCCAAAAAGGCTACAAGGCCTAAAATCTTGAAAAGTATGAAATCAATTAGAAAAATTTAAAATAATCCATCCAAGTGGATAAGAATTGGTTTAAAGTGACCTAGGAATGGTCAAGAATCCCATTCCTATTTCCAAGAGAAGATTGGGAGCAAGGTGGCTCAATGGAGCCTATGGGTGCATTATTGGATTGAGAAGGATAGCAGAGTGAATTGAAGTTGGTGGTGATTTCTAAGGGAATTAGGGGATCATATATTTTTACTCTAGATAGGGTAGAGAAAGATACCCTAGTAATACCAAAGAAAGGTCTTAGTTGGAGCAAGAGTGCTCTTGTGGTTAGAGCTCCCCATCACAAGCACACTTTATTACTACAGTAGTTAAGATTTGTGGGTGTCATCCCCACCCCAATTTTACCTTCAAGGGTTTCTAGGTTACTAAAATATTTTTGTTATGTATTCATGATTAGATGTTAGATATTTACAACATTTAGGTTTATTTTTATGAATGCATGGTTGAATCAGTTAGTTAAGAATTTGTAAAATTTTTATATATCTGATTCACCCCCCTTCCCCTCTCAGTTACTAATTTCCCATATTATACTTCCAACACATTCCATCCCATTAATCCCATCCTAAACATAAAAATTTATGCCTACCCATCTCCCCCAATCCATTTTATCTCCCTTCCACAATCCTACCAATATCTATAAGAATATATCTAAAATTCCTTGATACATTATAAAAACAAAAACATAAATATAAAGGGATACCATCCATGGAACTAGATTCTTGAGGCCTTCCTTCCACCATCTTACTATCACCTATCCATTGTCTTCCAAATTCACCTATGTATCCATTTACTTATCCTCCTCCCCTTGCACTCTACAATTGGCAGAAATCTTCATCCATTCCTATGCTACCATGCATACCTTCCACATCCCCTATCCACCACCCATTATCTTATCCATGTATATCATCCTTTTCCCATCTTTCATCTTGACTATCTTATCCATTCCCTCCATGTTTCCTATTCACTATACATCCCCTATCCATTATCCCACATAAATCCATTCACTTTTCCTATGTTTTACCTTGACATCCTATCCATGTCCTCCATCTCATACTCCTTGTCTTAGTCATTTCCTTCATCCCCCTTCCATAATACTATATAAGTTCATCCTTCTTTCCCATGTATTTTTATATTTATTACCCTATTCATTTCTTCCATTCCATATTACCTATCCTATCCATATTTTTCATGTCATTATCCCCTCTCTTATTCATACCCTCCATCTCATATCCATTCTCCAAATCCATTACACTTTCATACCTTCTCTCTTGCTTAAAAACTATAAGCACTCAAAAATCCATACATTCTTTGGACAATACATGCCTTTATACCCTTCATTCATATCATTTATACAATATCCATCTCTCTCACTTTATCCACCATATATGGGGGCATTCTTTGCAACATATTCCTTGGATCCTAATCCACTTATTCCCCATCCTTTATTCCTCCACTTGCATCCCTTAAATATAATCCTTCCATTTTATGCATCTTTTAGCCCCTATCTTCCCATCCTTTATTTTCCTATTGCTCGTGAGGGTCATTTCACTATATTCCCACATAATTCTTGAGTCTCTACCCTTTAATCCCATATTCCCTATCCTTACATTAAATATTACATCTCCATCCAGTCCCTCCATCTATCTCCCTTCCAAACCATCTCCACCATTCCTTGGTTCTCCCTTGTCATTGGTCCCAATCTAGTTTATCCTTCATCCATCTTCCAATTTAATTATATCCAATTCATTTATCTTCTAATCCAATCTATTAATTTTCCCTTCTATCCAATCTCTTTGTCTTCTAATTCAATCCATTCATATTTCATTCTATCCAATCTATTTATCTTCTAATCCAATCCATTTATCTTCCATTCTATCCCAATCCACTCTATCTTATCTTCCAATCTCATTCACTTATCTTCCTCCAATCTTATCCAATCCAATCTATTTATGCTTTCTTCTGTCCTATTTGAACCATCTTCTCTTCCAATCCTATCATATACAATTCCTCTTATCTTCCTCCTATCCTATCAAATACAATCAATTTATTCCTCCCAATCCATTTTATCCTTCATCCATCTTGCAATTCAATTCTATCCAATTCATTCCTCTTCCATTCAATCCATCTTATCCTCCTATCATATTATCTTCCAATTACATTCTATATAATTCCTCTTATCTTCCTCTCATCCTATCAAATCCAATACATTTATTCTTCCTTCCAACCTTCAATCCATCTTATACTCTAATCATCTTATCTTCCACTTCCATTATCTCTTATTCCTCTTATCTTATGCCCCTCTTATCTAATAATTTATCCTCCTTCCAATCTATTACTCTACAAATCTCAAATCAGTCCAATAAAGTGTAATCAATACTAATCCAATCAATCCAATCTTGTAATCTAGCACATGAATCCTTAATCAAAGTATCATATTGATCCAAATTAGCTGACAATCCATTTCCCACTTTTTCAAATCATCATCGTGGGATGTATCCTTCCCAATCCTTTGGATGTGCATTGTTCTTATTGTTAAATTTACCATCCTCAATCAATCATCATTAATCAATCAATCAATCAACCAATCGGTTTTTAGCTTGACTACGGAAACATTTTGGTTTGCTTTCGGTTTCTGTACATTCTTTCTTGTTGCTTGTATGTGTTAGTTTTTTTTTCATTTATTATGGTATTTACATCCTATTATCACAAGGAAATATGGTCTTCCATCTCATGGTTTCATAAGGCATATAATTTTCTTTGACCCTTTTTTTATCATGTGCTTGACACATTGTCATCTTGGTTCCTCATACCTTGCTGCATAGTGTCAAATACAATATCGAACTTAGGTTTCTCACACCATTTCAGCATGACTTTCCTTTATTCTTCCTTCAATATCCCTATCATTTCCCCTTTCCTTCTATACTCCTATCCATTTAGAGAGCACACCTGTATTCTCCAAACCCGTATGTCCTCTCGAGGGGGCATCCCACTCCTTCCTCAGACCTCATCCTTCCATGACTGGGGCATCATGCTTCTATTCTAATCCCTTTTATCCACTATATTTTATTCTTCTTTGATATAACATAATTTTACAATGCTACATCAAAGAGGGGAAAAATGTAGACACCAAAATCTATCCATTACCCTTATTCTAGCCAATTAAATAGATATTTATTATTTATTTAATAATCCCTATTATACCTTTAATTAAATAAATTCACATTTATTTAATTATGAATCCTCTTTATCTCTTACTCTTGATTAAATAAATTTACATTTATTTAGTCTTATCCTATCTCATTTCCCTAAAGTTTAATTAATTCCTAAATTAATTAAACTAACCTATCTTATTTCCCTTTTCTCCCACTTGGAATTAAATATTACATTTAATTATATTTGAGCACATGGCTCCTAATTTTAACCCTCACCTAACCTCACTTCCCTAACCTAACCCATCCTTCTACCCCACTTGCCACTAATTAATCCTAAACTCTTGCCTAATCACTCCCTAATTATTTAGACAATCCTAATCAATGGATCAAACCGAAGTCACATGTGACTCTTACACAACCTAATTCACATGTGACTCTTACACACTCTCTTACACATCTCTTAAAAATTCTTATAAAGCCTTACACACGTACACATTTATCCCCCCTTCACATGTGAATTCAACCTTGGTCATCTCACCCTCTTCCACCTTTTGACCATTGTCATTGAGCCATCACTTTCCAAAGTTGCTCACACGTGTGTGAGAAACTTTTGTATTCTCACCCTCTTACACCTTTTGACCATTTTCATTGATCCATCACTTTCCCAAGTTTCTTACACATCTGTGAGCAACTTTGGTCTTCTCACCCTCTTACACCTTCTTACACATGTCATTCACCATCACTTTCAAAGGTTTCTCACACATATGTGACCATATTTCCCCCTTTGAATGGTCAAATGCTAAGTTCACTTGGCATCCACTTGGCCTCCACCTTATGGCAACATCATTGATTCTATGCAATCCTATCCCTTCAACCAAATTTGAATCCAAACTGTCAATTTCCCTCAAAATCCTATAAATTGAGAGCTTTCCTCCTCACTTCAAGAACCAACTTTCATCATAATGTTATGTTGTTGGTTTTGAGAAACCACATACCTCTCCAACACAATTATCCACTCTCTTCTTTGGAGGTTTGCATTGATTTTGTATTGAATATTTAAGCTTGTCTTTCATATCATTTCTTCATATATGCATGTTTACTTCCATATCATTTGAGGTATGCATAGGATATGTTAGGATGAACTTAATTGTTTAAGTTTGTTCTTTTTATTATATTTTTTATGCAATACGCCTTCGCAACACTACTCCATCAAGTTGGCCAAGAACAATAAGAACAACAACACATTACATGAAAATCACCAAATCCAATCACATAAGCCAATGTGATCTAGAAACACAAATAGGAGATGATCTAGAAACATCAGCAAGCAACATGAAATGTGACGACAACAACAAGAACAAATTTGTCTCATAATTCACAAATATCTTTCTACAGATTATCAAGAAAACCAATCAACAACCTCTGTCACTTAAGAATAATAGATTTCCAGCATCCAAAACATGAACCACTTGAGTTGAGGACACACGTCCATGTCCTAAAATCATCACCATGTTATAAACCAAAAATATTTCATAACCAATCCATACCCATCCAAGAATTTCAACACTGTCGCTTCCTAAACAACCAAAATACCAGTCTTTGATAAATCAATCATAGCTCACTCAAATCAACATGTGAACCTCTCCAAATTAACATAGGCAAGAAAAATGCATCTTTGAATTCATTTTTACCTTCGCTACATCTGATCTTAAATATAATAGTCATATCAAAACAATTTTCTCACTGAGTATACTAGGAACACAACTACCAATAGTAGCAATATGTTAACATCAATGACAAAACATCAATGTCAGCACATATATGCATGATATCCTAGTAATATCCAACACACTTTTCCTCCTTTAATCCACCACCCTTCAACATGTGTGCCAATGTTGACCTTTTCACCCTTTCCATCTAATCCTACACAAGTATTCCAATACCCTATATGTTATTTGACTTCTATTTTCTATCCTTTCATTCCCCTTATTCAGTCCTTTGCATAAAGCATTACCATCTAGTGTATTCATTGTTTCATATCCCTTTACCATCACCCTATCAACATCTTTAAGCATACCTCAAATGGCCATGGTCTATATAGAAGATATTTTAAGGGGAACTATCCAAAGAACAAGATTCTTGAGTCCCTAATTTCCTATCATTTATCTGTTATCTTCCAGATAAACATTTAAAACCAAACAAAAAAATTGAAAAAAATGGAAAAAGTCAAAAAAGAAAAAAAAGATTGAAAAAGTAAACAGAAATAAATTCATCCATTTGTGAAAACCACCCCAGTAGTGCCTTGGGAAAGTACCATGATGAAAACTTGGAAATCCATTATCCTTTTGCACTCTACACTAGGGGAAAATTTTAGGCATTCTATCTTATCCTCCATATTCTTTTTACATTCCTCATCCACAATCATCCATCATTTATCCTATTTTCACCCATATCCCCTTTTCCACCTTTGACCATGACAAGGTTGAGGATCTTATTGAGATATCATATATCCTATATTTTTATCCTTTTCAAGACCCTTGGTCACTATCCCTTGCCTTATTCTTTCCTTCCTCCATCATTTCTTAACACCTTTGATCTCACGTATCCTACAATATCATGTCCCCGTCCTATTCTGACCCCTTGATCTTGATTAAAACGAAGGACATTAAAATGCAAAAACATTTTTTCAAAAGCCTATTGACATGTCCATTCCTTTGGATCACATTCCCTTCATGTTATTTCATTGCTTTATGTTAATGCACCTTTCATTTCTTTGTTGGAGTACAATACCACATAGGGGGGTGAATCAGTGGTATATCAAATTTCAAATGATAATCAAATAGTCTTTCAAAATTTTGAAAATATAATATCTATGTGAACATCAAGAACTTTGATCAACTCAATCCTTTAACATGATCAAATAGAGAGTATCATTTCAAAAAAAAAAGATTCATAAGAATGTATTTATGAACTTTAAAAAACTTTAAACTAAATAACGTATGATAAACACATGAACGTGAGAATCAAACACATCAGTAAAAAATGATACAAGTAATTTCTTGAGTGGAAACCCTATGGGGAATAAAACCACTTGAAATGCCTCACTAGCTTTATAAAAACTTTCTGTTACATAGCCTCACTGGTTGTTCTGATTGTCACATGATAAAAAGTGTTCCTCACTTGAAATTATAAGAGTTTTCACAATTACTTTTGAAAAAATTAGAGAGTATCATCTCTATTTCTTTATTCAACATCTTCTAATCTCATATTAGAAGTAAAGTATATTTCATGTACAATATATCATTTCTTATGTTAATATTATATATAATAATATATTATACAATGAAATCAACTATCAACATTTTGCAGATGCTTTACATAATCGAATACGCATTTCAAAATGTTCATAAATCTGGTTCATTGTACATCAATGTGTCTCATATCAAGAAAGATATCTCAGTCTCATGTAATCACACACAATTATTTGTCTTTAAAAAATTATCTATATTGTCCAATGCCCTGAAAAGACAAAATAAATGTCTTCATCAAAATACATATAATGTAAATAGTCCTAAAAATCTACCAACATCACAATTGTTTTCAAAAAACCAAAACTGTATTTCTTTGAATATAAACCCAACTATATATTGATGAACTACAACTGATTATTTGTTTGAAGTCATCTGTTGATATTCAACCGAGTTGTAGATGTGATGATAAACATTATCAGTTAATGTATTGTCATTGACATCAACTTATTTGAGTATTATTATGGTGGAAAACATTTGTTATGTATTGAAGAGCTGAAACAAACAAAGAACTGATCAAAAATTGATGAGTTATGTATACACTAAGAGGCAGTGGACACTAAGTAAAACACAATGTATACCAAGCACAGTATTAACCGAGCTATGGATTGCAGAAACAACAAGGTATTGACCAAGAAATTAATTCAAATTGAGGCCGAGTAGAATGCTGAGCTGGAAATTGATGATTTTGAGGTAAAAGATAAAGATTGTTATTTTGATCAAATGGTTATGAAAATTCAATGAAGATCGGATGACAAAGATTGAAACATGTTTTTAACACAACTGTCGAGGAAGGATCAAGCAGGAAAATTAACGATGGGGATTAAGCCACAAAATCTAAATGATGAAAATTAAATGAGACATGTTGCCTATATAAGAGACAAGAGATTCATTATGAATAGACATGTGAGCACAGATGCTAAAGCACACATGCAAATTTTATACATGACTGGTCAAATTGGTTAAAGACAGAACCGAGTGTTTTTTGTAGACATCACTGAGCAAACAGAGGAAAGAGCATTACCGAGAAGAATGGAGTATGGTGAATCAGATGAACTGAAGTGAACAAATTGATCAGAGGTATTATGTACTTAGCATAGATCTTAAAATATGCAAAACATAGTTATATTTGAATCAGATCATTACTGTATCAATTTAACCATTGTTACAGATAAATATCTTAACTGAGTAAGAAAGTGAAAGTCTTTGTTATAACATTCAGAGAACATTGATTTTTTTCTTGTTGACCCCATAGTGAATGCATGGTCAAGATAGAACTATTAATTTTAAATCCTCTAACCAGGTCACATTTAAGAGTGTGCATTGTTACCTTTAACAAGGTTGGCTCTTCACCGAGCTCACTTCAGAAGAGTGAAAATATTTTGGGTTACCGGTCCCAAGTGGTTTTTCCCTTAACAGGGTTTCCACATTAAAAATCTATGTGTCAATGTGCATGAATGATTTTGGATTGTTATTTTACTTTACACTTTATTTTATTGATATAGATCAATAATCACAGTATTAATTTACTAACATTTGGGAAACACTGTAGTCTAAGATACATAACACATTTCACAGAGTTGAATTATATGTTTGAATTTGTTTTGATATACATCTGGAAGAATTTGGAACTATAGGATAATTATTGAGGAAACTGGGTCTAATTGATTCACCCCNCCCCCCCCCCCCCCCCCTCTCAGTTATTCTAACAATTGGTATCAAATCATACAATGCTTAGAAGAAAGTTTTGAAGGACTTAAGCTAAAGATCACAAGATGTATAAGAGAGATGTACTAAATTTAAACAAGGATAACTTCTCGACATGGAAAAGAAGAATGAGACTATACCTATCAGGAATTGGAGACAACATTGAAGATTACCTGGATAATGAATTCACTCTACCTTATGGACCTTTTACTATTAATCAGATGAAAGATAAATGTAAACATAACCTTCTAATGGTGGAGATTGCTTCTTCACTTACTGATGCACAATTTGAGAACACCAAGACATGTACAACTACCAAGCAGATGTGGGATCATCTTTCACTAGTATATGGAGGAGATGCAAATGTAATGAGAGCTAAAGATGAAATTCTTTGAGGAAAGTTTGATGATATGAGAATGAAGGAAGGAGAGAACATAACATAGTACAATACCCAGCTTAAGGAAGTTGTGAATGCTATTTGAAGATCTGGTGGAACCATTGATCAAGATACTATTGTGATTAATATTATTAGAACGCTATTGCCTATTTATTCTATAAGAGTCTATGAAATACATGAAATGAGAGCAGCACCTAGACATAACATTACTGTTGATAGTCTTGTTGGAAGATTGATTTCTCTTGAGCTGAATAACTTTGATAATAGTATTGTGCAATCTATGGAATCCACATTTGTGTCTACTTTGAAAATTGGTAAATCTAGTATAAAACTCATAATCGGAAATAACAGTGATAGATATGACAAGGAACTTGATGAGCTTGAAGCTTTAATGGTTAGAAGATTGCACAAAGGCAAAGGAAGATATAAAGGTAAACTACCTTTGATATGTTTTAATTGTAAAGTGATTGGCCATTTTGCTGCAAGATGCCCTAATAGGAAGAATGATGAAAGAAATGATAGATCTAATGACAGAAAGGATGACCGAGACTACAGAAGAAACTGACAGTATGAAAAAAGAGATAACCGAGATTACAAGGATAAAGGTGAGAAAGATTGCTACATTGTTGAAGATAAAGATAATGACAATGGATCTGACGATGATGAAGATATTGAGACAGTGTTTGTAGCTTTGAAGGATGATTCAGATGAAGATGAAAGGTATGTGGAAACAACACTTATTTCTATAGTTAGTAAACATGGTATTTGGGTTATTGATAGTGGATGTACACATCACATGACTGGAGATAAAGGAAATTTTGAATTTCTTGACATTATGATGGTGGATCTGTAAGAATAGGAAATGATACACCCTGTCAAGTAAAAGGAAAAGGTACTATTATGTTAAACAATAAAATCAAATGTGAGAATGCATATTGGGTAAAAGGGCTTAATTACAAGTTGTTGAGTGTTTTGAAATTGAATAACACAGGTCACTGAGTTGCATTTGAAAATAGAAAAGATGGAATCTATGATGGAAAAGGAAAATTGATCGGCACTAGTGAACAATCTAAAGGTAACCTATTTTACCTTGACACTGCTAAAACTACTTGCTTGTTGGAAAAGAATGAAGATATATAGTTATGGAATAAAATAATTTGTCATGTAAGTTTTGAAAACATGGTTAAGATTAGTAGGAAAAGAAAATTTAGAGGCTTACCAAGCTTATCTAAACCAGACTATGTAATGTGCAAAAATTGTCAAATGGGTAAGATGTCAAAATATAGTTTCAAGAGCAAGAAGTTTTTATCTAGTGACATTTTGGAGTTAGTTCATATAGACCTATGTGGACCAATGAGAACATAGAGCTATTATGGAGACAGATACTTTATTTTATTTTTTGTTGACTACTCTAGAATGATGAATTTTATGTTCCTAAAAGAAAAAACTAAAGCATTTAAGATGTTTAAGTGGTATAAAGCTAAAGTGGAAAAATAAAATGGTAGAGATCTGAAGTGTTTGAGATCTGATAGAGGAGGTGAGTTTATATCTGATGAGCTCACTAATTTTTGTAATGAGTATGGAATCAAAAGACAGGTTTCTACACCGAGGACACCACAGCAGAAAGAAATTGTTGAAAGAAGAAATAGATCAATTGTTGATTGTGCCAGAAAACTAATGATTGAAAACAATGTTGCACAAACATACTGGAGAGAAGTTGTAAGCATGGCTATTTACACATTGAACCAAGTACAACTAAAGAAAGATTCAAACAAAACACCTTATGAGCTATGGTATCATTATACACCTAATGTGAGCTATTTTAGAATATTTGGTAGTCGTTGCATTATTCTGAAAGATAATCAAAATGGTAAATTTGATTTAAAAAGTGATGAAGGAATATTTCTTTGATATTCTACAAAGATTAAATCTTACAAATGTTTGAACAAGACATCTAACAAAATCATTGAAAGTGAAAATTTAAAAGTTGATGAATTTGTTGAGAAAAATGATGAGGACAACATGAAAGAACCAGAAGATTATAGTAGATTTCTCTACATGGAAGAACCTGATAATATACTGATGCAGATGCCTAATGTTACCATGCAACAAGGTAATGTCACTGGGCAATAGGTAGCGCAAACCAAGAATCAAGAAAATACCAAAATTGAAGATCATGAACAAGAACACAATGAACCTACAGGGGAAGACAATGAAGAAGAAAGAACTGAACCTAAACTTTCTAGATATGTGAGAAGACATCATGTAAAGACTCAGATTATTGGATATAAAAGAGAAAGAATGATGACAAGAAGTAAGTTAAGAGAAAACACTTGTTTAATTTGTGAATTTGAGCCGAAAAATGTTAGAGATGCATTATAAAATGAAGAATGGATTAATGCTATGAATGAGGAAATTGAGAAGATACAGAAAAATAAGACATGGACATTGGTGCCGAGACCAAGTGATAAAGATGTCATTGGCACCAAATGGATATTCAAAAACAAATTGAATGAAAATGGGGATGTGACCAGAAATAAAGCTAGACTAGTTTGCAAAGGGTATGCACAAGAAGAAGGAATTGATTATGGAGAAACTTTTGCACCCATTGCTAGACTTGAAGGAGTAAGAATACTACTTGCATACACTGCATATAAAGGATTCAAATTATATCAGATGGATGTTAAGTCATCATTTTTGAATGGAATACTGGAAGAACAGGTATACATTGAACAATCTGAAGGTTTTGTTGATCCTGATCAGAAAAACATGGTATGTAAGTTACACAAAGCTTTATATGGACTGAAACAAGCACCGATAGCATAGTATGAAAGATTACATTCTTATCTTATAAGTATTGGATTTATTAGAACAAGTGACAACATCAATGTGTATTTAAAAGGAGGAAATGATGATAAGACCCTTATTGCTGAAATATTTATTGATGATATTATATTTGGAGGTAATGATAACCTATTCACTTCTTTTGCTAATGAAATGAGGAAAGAATTTGAAATGTCAATGTTTGGTGAGATCAATTTTTTTCTTGGATTGTAAATTTTACAACAGACTGCAGGTATCTACATTACTCAAGCAAAATACATCAAGGAAATACTAAAGACATTTAAAATGGAAGAATCAAAACTAGTCGGAACACCTATGGTGACATGATGCAAGTTGACAAAAGAAGACAAGACACCTGAGGTAAATAAGACTTTGTATAGATCTATGATTGGTAAATTGATGTATGTTGTACACACAAGACCTAACATAGCACAAGCAGTTGGAATAGTTGCAAGATTTTTTGCTAATCCCTTAGAATCACATATAAATGTTGTAAGAAGATTTTTAGATACTTGAAGAATATTGAGGATTATGGACTTTGGTAAACAAGAGAAGGAAAGTTCAAACTGAAAGTTTAGACATACGCTGATTGGCCTAAGAACATTGATTATAAAAAGATCACTACTGGTGGAGAATTCTTTATTGGAGAAAGATTAGTTACTTGGATAAGCAAGAAGAAATGATGCATATCTCAGTCAACTGCAGAAAAAACTATGTTGCTACTGTTGCAAATTGTACAAACATAGCATGGATAAAACAACTGTTGAAAGGAATGAATGAAGAGATCACTGACCCAGTGATAATTTTCTGTGATTATACAAGTTCTATAAATATTACCAATAATTTTATGATGCATTCAAAGATAAAGCACATATCCATCAAATATTGTTGCTTGAGGGAACGAGTACAAGATAAACAAGTAATACTAGAATATGTACAATCAAAAGAACAACTTGTAGACATATTCACAAAACCCTTACCGAAGGATACATTTGAGTACTTGAGAGGTAGACTTGGGGTTCATCCCTTGTCTATTGATAACTAAGATGAGTAGGAGATTGCATCTACCTACATGAAATCAGAATATCAGACATGTTAATGTAAAAGTTGAACTAGGCTGACACAGATACATCTGTACACTGAAAGGTACCTATACTACTGCACCGAACATCAGAGCTATTTTATTTGGCTACTGAAGAGTTGTATTTTTTTTTTGGCATTGTTGTCAAAGGGAGAGAAATTCAGAAAATATAGAGGGAGAGAGATCAATGAAATATCTATCCATCCAAGAGAGAAAAGAAGAAGGGAGAGACATATCTAATCTATAGAGAGATTCAAGAATGGAAAAGTCAAAACTGTAGGGACAGTCTACATGGTGAGTTTTTAATACTGATATAATTTATATATTAAAGCTAAGGAGAGCTATAGAATTGCTATAGTTGTAGAAAAAATGTTTGGTATTTTTTATATGGCATATTTTTATATTGCATATTTCATATTGTGTGTCATTAATGTTAAAGGTAGAGATTAATGAACTACAACTGATTGTATGTTTGAAGTCATTTGTTGATATTCAACTGAGTTGCATATGTGATGATAAACATTATCAATTAATGTATTGTCATTGATGTAAACTTATTTGAGTATTATTATGGTGGAAAAAAAAATTTATGTATTGAAGAACTAAAACAAACAAAGTTTATGTGATCGTAAATTGATGAGTTTTGTATACACCGAGAGGCAATGGACACCAAGTAAAACATAGTGTATACCGAGCACAGTATTAACCAGGCTAGGGATTGCCGACACAACAAGGTATTGACCAAGAAATTAATTCAAATTGAGGCCGACTAGAATTTTGAGCTGGTAATTGATGATTTTGAGGTAAAAGATAAATTTTTTTTATTTTGATCAAACAGTTATGAAAATTCAATGAAGATCGGATGACAAAGATTGAAATGTGTTTTTAACACAACTGCTGAGGAAGGATCAAGCAAGAAAATTAATGATGGAAATTAAGTGGCAAAATCTATAGGATGAAAATTAAATGAGACATGATGTTTATATAAGAGACAAGAGATTCATTATGAATATACATGCGAACATAGATGTTGAAGCGCACATGCAAAGTTTATGCATGACTGGTCAAACTGGTTAAAGACATAACTGAGTGTTTTCTACAGACATCACCAAATAAATAGAGGAAAGAGCATTACCAAGTAGAATAGAGTATGGTGAATCAGATGAACTGAAGTGAACAAATTGATCAAAGGTATTATGCACTTAGTATAGATTTTAAAATCTGCAAAACAAAGTTGTATTTGAATCAGATCATTAGAGTATCAAATTAACCATTGTTATGGATAAATATCTTAACCGAGTAGGACAGTGAAAGTCTTTATTATAACATTTGAATAATGTTGAGTATTTTCTTGTTGACCCCATAGTGAATGCATGGTCAAGAGAGAACTATTAGATTTAAATCCTCTAACCAGGTCACATTTAACAGTGTGAATTGTAACCTTTAACAGGGTTGGCTCTTCACCAAGCTCACTTTAGAAGAGTGAAAATATTTTGGGTTACCGGTCCCAAGTGGCTTTTCCCTTAGTAGGGTTTCCATGTTAAAAATCAATGTGTTAATGTGCATCAATGATTGTGGATTTTTATTTTGCTTTACACTTTATTTTATTGACATAGATCAGTAATCACAATATTAATTTATTGACATTCGGTAAACACTATTGACTAAAGTCTGAGATACATAATACATTTCATAGAGTTGAATTATATGTTTGAATGTGTTTCGATATACATCTGTAAGAATTTGTGACTATAGGATAATTGATGAGGAAACTGAGTCTAATTGATTCACCCCCCCTCCCCCCCTCTCTTATTTATTCTAACATATATATCTAAGTTTCTCTGATAAGTTCTCTAATAATACTTCAAGTTTCCCTTCTGTTTATCAAAAACCAAACTGTGGTAGTGAATTAATATTATGGGTAAGCATACTTGAACAAGGTTAAATAATGATGAAGTATTCTTAACTTAACCTCAATTAGAATGTATGGTAACTAATAACCCTATGACACAACCCAAAACATTCCTAGAGTTTTGGCTAAAAAGATATTAATCCAAAATCCACAAGAGTAAAAAAAATTGGCCACATATAAGTAAAACCAATATGAAGGTTATGAAAAACAAAATGTGAAACAATAATGTGCATTTACAAATTTCCATTTTGAATATACATGGGTGAAAAAAACCCAATAACAAACCAAAGATATACTCTTGTTAAAGTTGAAATTGAATCATTACTCTTAACCCAAAAGAGATGTTCAACTTTGAGATAAAATAATCAAACAAAATAAGAAAACCTAACTAGGGTTATCCCCTTTTGCACCTTACAAAGACCAAAAATGGAGAGACCTATCTTAGGGTTAATAATAAAACATATCACTTATAGGTTGTTGAAAATAAATGGAGCTTAACAAACCCCTAGATTTTTAGCTTAACAATAAGAAAGAAAGACAGTTTAATAAAACACCCATATCTATAAACAATAAACTAACACATGACAAGAAATGCCTAGATCACTCCATAATTCAGATTAATCCAATTGAAAAACTTTCGTGCCAAACCACCGAACACCATCCTATGCTCCCAATTATCTTAGATTTTCTCAACTATCAAAATCAAAGATGTCGTTCCTTCATTGTAACTATTCCAAGAACCCAAATTGTGATTTTCACCATCAAACCTTCATGTCAAAAAATCTCAGATCATGCCCTATCCTCCACAAGTTGTGCCCAAGATCGAGAACTCGAGATAAGGGTTTTTTAATCAAATATATAAAATGAGTGAAATTAAACTTCAAATTACAACATAAAATGTCGATAACTTTAGCATCAATTTAGTAAGCACTTTGCTGCTTTTTATAAATGACAATAACTTTATTCAATTTCCTTTACCATATACAATGATGACCAAAAGGATGTAACCACCCTAATTTGGTCTGCTCTAACCATAGACCCTATTTTCCCTAATTGTGATCATACCCCCAATTATGTCAAAATAATGCTTCAAATTACTAGCATAATTCATTCAAATCAAATTTAATCTCCTAAGTGATTTAATCACTAAATTACATTAATTGACTTAGCCAATCAAATCAAATCAATTCAATTCTATCAAAAACATGGCTAAGGTAATTAATTAAAAGGAATTAAATAAAATCCTAATTGCATCTCATCACTTGCAAAAGCCAATCTCCTAGCCTAATTAATATAATTAATTGACTAGACTCCTAATTAATTATCAAAAGCAAACAAAAGTTTAAATAATAAATTTCCCTATTATTGAATGAATATATTAAATATATATAGTTCATTTCATTAATATTCCCTTTAACCCCTAACCCAACCTATCTCAACCACCTTAACTCCTGGGTTTGAACTAATCCCAACCTCTTCACCCATGCTAAGCCTAGTTCTAATCTTAACCCCCTCCTAACCCATTTCCTAATGATGTCACATTCCTAAACTCTTGATTAGGAATTCAACTCATTTCAAAAATTCCACATTCTCAAGCTCCCCTTCCCTCAAATTCCACTTTCTGAAGCTTGTACTTACACCCTCACCATGCCTCATAAATGTTATCCCTCATTAATGCTCTTACATATGCATTTAATGACCCTATCTCTCCTCTCACTTCCAATTTCTTCTATAAATAGAATGAGTTTTAAGCTCAATGGGCCCCTGATTTTGGATTGTTGAAAGCATTGTTATGATGTTCATAATATTAGAGACCCATATTGCATTATTTAGCTTTCATGTTATGCATTGTTATAATCTTCATTTTTAGAGCTTAAAATGTATATTTCTTGAGTATATAGATTAGTTTCATTTGAATCTTTCATTCTAGGATTGTATATGTCACTGGAAAATGCATAATCTGAGGGACATTATAGCATTTTTCATACTCCTAGTTAGGAAGCAATAGGTCGATTTTAGTGATTGATATGCTTGCTAACCCTTGTTTTTCACTAATGCAATGACTTATTGAAGTGTTGTGTTGCAACTGCAGGAACCACAAAATAACAGACACAAAGGAATTTTCCTTTAACATAGTCTTTGATGCATTTTTAAATATACATTTTGATCCCCTTTAATTTCAAAGTACCAAGGTGCTCTTAGTCACTTATAGTGACTAATGTCTTGTAATATTTTCAATGAAGAATAATTTGTTTAAAAAAAGCTTTCATATAATAAATTAAGATATAATGAACTTTTAACTCAATGATATGGGATATCGATATGAACCCTCTCATATTTGTTTCACTTGTATTATGACTAAATCCAAATGCATCAAAAACCAAAATAAACTGACACTTTTTCATTTATTCCTATTATGGATGTGCATCAAATGACCAAACTGTCATGTATCGAATTGCATATCAAACTGATCATGAATGTTATGCATCACATAAAGTATCAAACATCACGGCTATGTATTGTATGCATCATATATGCATCAAATAAAGTTAACTTATTATGTTATCAAGGACAACGAGCATAGGAGAAACATGCTTTACATTTCCATATCCCAATCCCTACCTTGGATAACCTTGATGAGATAGTCCTTGAAAATGACTTACACTTCCTCTATCATTTTCCTATCTATTTCTTGCCCATCATTTCTCTCATCCCTCTCATAATATCTTATGTCATGCTAGACATAAGGGGAAAACAAATACAATCTTGCTTGAGATTCAGTGGTTAAATAATCGTTAAAAATCCTATAAATCGTAAAATATCCTTTAAAAAATCCCAAAAATCCTAAAATATCATTAAAAAAACCTAAAAATCATAAAATGTCCTAAAAATAATAAAATTTCTTGAAAAAATCATGAAAATATTGAAAAAAAATCTAAAAGCTTCTAATAATCATTCTGAAGACATAGACACTTTGATTGAGCATATAGCTTTGGAACTCAATGAAATCTTGACGTGACAAGTCTAAGATTGAGAAAACATAACAACATCATTATCAAACTCTTAGCTCAAATATGTGATCTATGACACGAATCATTTTGACATGAAGGCACAATGGTTGTTTGTTTGATGTCTTTGATTATTTTGATTTGATTTTTGGTTACATGCTTTTTAGCTTTTTCTAGGATGTCTAACTAGAGATTTTATCTCTAGGATTTCTTTGACTAGAAGTGGATTATTTCTTAGTAATATGATGACTTGTCTTAGGACATGATTGTCTAATATAATTGAGGACATGTGGGTCTCATGTGAACTGGGGCATTCCTTTACTGTCTGATGTTATTATATTAATGCACTTGGTATGTCAATTAATTTGGATCTAATCATATCCAAATTAGGCCATTCATTCACCACAATAAGCTCGATGATGATATTAGCACTTGAAAAGCACACGAATTTGCATCACCTGCATTTCCCCTTTCATTATTTTCTCTCCTTTAATCTCTTCTTTCATCAATCATATCTCCATCATATTCTCAAATTCATTTGTTTCTTCTCCTTGTCATAATGAACCATTCAATCGATTTATCCATTTGATATATCTCTTGAATCAAAATTTAAGTCAATCAGGTTGCTATTTGGAATCTCATTGCCCCTTGATCAATTAATCAATCCTTGTATCAACTTGCCTTGCACTCACATTATTCCCAATCAATGTATCAAACATCATCAATACTAGGGCATTACCCTACAATCATCATCCATATTAGTTTATTTTCCTACAACTAATCTTTGACCCATCATCTCATCTTCTTGCAACTGATGTTTCTTACATTAGCCTATCAATCAACATCAATCTCATCTTATATGCTTTCAATAAATCAAATTGTTGCATATCAATTATAATATGCACAATCAACTATCAACTAGTTCAATCAACTTTATTGGCTATCATATAGCCTTATTAGCTAAATCGGCTATCAACCAGCCTAATTAGCTCATTTCATCTAGTTATCCCTATCATTTTTATCAATTGGTCGGTTAGACTTATCTGATGCCCAGCTTATCATTTTTTAGTAGTATCTTATTATTTCATGTAGCTTAATCAATCATGCATCATCAAAATAATTCTTCCTCATGATCTATTGAGAGATTTTCCTTTTGATATCTCACACAACCTCTTGAGGGGGCATGCCTATCATCTATACCTGGTCAAACTAGGGCATAAATCAAAAATCACAAAAATTTTGCAACACAAATTTTCTTTGAAACAATGTGATAGGTTGCAATGTCTCAAAAAGGGGCAAAATGTAGACACATAAAATTGTCCTCTTATTAATCTCAATTTTACATTAATCAGATGGATCCATTATTCCATTATATTAATTCTTATTATAATATTTTGATTTCATACTATTCATCTAATATATATGTCATTTATTATTTTCTTTTATTAAATTAATTAAATAATGCATGTCTTATCTATTTCCTAAATCTCTCTTGCATATACTATATTCCCTATTTATAATATCCCACCTCTAGAATTTGCATCCACCTACCGCATGTGGTATTAACTCTTACAATACTATGTCCAATATTTTATCATGCATTCGCTCTTACAACCTAAGTCCCTCTGAGGACATCTATTTAAAACATGTCCCTATCTCATTTCTAACCATCCATTACATGATTTAATTCACTTTTACATCCACTTCCATTGGCATTCTATCTTATTTCAGTGTTCTTGCATTCCAATCTTGTAATATTCCATCTTGCCGAATCTTCATTCATCATAGCTTCTTCTACATGTGCTTCTGAGAGAAATAATATTTAAGCACAAGACCTTGATTGATAGGAGTTCAATGGAGTGAGGTTTATTTTTAGTGCATGTGTATTTAGATTAGATATTTGTTTTGCATGTATTTTCATTTAGAATTCCTCCATTATTGTGGTGTTGGGATGATCTGAATGGATAGATCTTTGATTTCTAGCAGCACATCAAGGGTAAAGACATACAATTTTTTATCAATTAGTGGATTCTAATTTTGCTTCATTATGATTCCTAATCATCCTAACATTAGGGTCATAGGATTTTGCAATTTCCCTGTTGAAATCCACTTATAACAACAATTTTCCCTAGGTCATATGCCCAAATATTTGAGATAAGTAATTTTCTTTCTCTCCTCTTATACCAATATAAGAGAAAATCCCACCCAAATATAAGAAATTTTAGCATGTCTACATTTTTTGCATTTATCCTCAAATTTTCCTATATGGGTGTATGCCCTTGTGTAACTATCCTTTGTGACAATTTGGGGATTAGGACAAATTGGTCTTGACACAGTGATTTTTTGGTGGTGGAAGATTTCCTCTACCTAGACTAATTCATTTTGGAAAATCTACGACTCCTATAACTTTGGGTTCTATAATTATTTCAAAACTCTATTACTTAAAAAATTGCAAATCTAACACACGTGACCTTACAATGCTAGATACTCAAAAAAATTGATCAAATTGAGAGGTTCTTATTACCTACTTGTAATCAAAATAGGAAACCCTAGTTTTCCCTAAAGGAAGTGTGAGGCCGACCCCATCCCGTCATAGCTTAGCACTATTTTTCACTTATTTTGCTTATTAGTTGACACTAATTTTGAGATACTTGGATCATTTGAACACATGCTATTATTTGAAGATCTATAAGACCCCATGATATGTTATTTAGCATTCTGATTTTTATGTATACCTACGTAGGTAATGCCTTATGTGAGTTAATGCAGATTATCCATATGATTAAGTTTCAATGATGCAATATGATGGATATGTATGTTAGATAATTCAGCATGCAGATTGATTAAGAGTTATGTTTATGCATATGGATTAGATGCAAATATTGTTAAATTTCAATGAATCATTGATTTAAATGTGAGTGAATGTATGTTCCATTTACATTATGTATCTTGCTATGTTTATGTGTTGATTTATTGGACCTACTGATGTATGCAATGAGTGTGTAGGAAAATTGACCATGGTACTAATCGGGGATTTGGGAATGGACCTATGTAAATACCATGATGCTAAGGTCTTGTCTATAGAAAGAGATATGGACCTTGTTGTATTTTGTTTTATTCATGAGAGTATTATGCATGATTGTATTTAATTCAATTTTGTAAATGTATAAATAAGTCATGCCTTATGTAATTATGTTGTGTCACTTGACACATGTGTACTTAGTGTGTTGTCATGGCTTGTAAAAGTAACTAGTATAGGTTTAACTCTAACCCAGGGGTCACCTAGTATAGTTCCCATGCTTATCCTAAGGTTTAGGGAGATCATATTGAGCCAAGAGAGTTGAATTTCGTGAGTTGATTTCAGGTGGGGTTTAGGAGGGCCAGATAAGCTTCCAAAAGGTAGTTAGGGTTAGTTTTGACCACCCTGATTGGTACCCTAGGGGTTAGGGTTCAATTTTATCTCATTATGAGCCCCAGAACTCATTAGTGACACTCCTAAAATATCCCCTTTTGACAGTGGCGAAAATTAGAGTTTGAGAAATTTGGACAAGGTATCTCTCCTTTCCATGTGAGCCTTAAATTCCTCCTATGAGGGATAAGGCAAGTGAGGAGATGAGGAAGAATTTAGTCACTTCCTCATTAATGCTAAGATCAGATATTCTTAGAATGGGGCCCCTTTAGGGAGAATTGGGAGAAGAGTGAGAGTTGTTCACAAGCTCTCTATTATTACAGACTCCTTGTTTTGGAAGAGGATTTTGAGAAGGGAAAAGGCATAAAGGGAAAAGCTTATCTCAACTTCATTGTTTTCCTTAAGCTTGGAATTGAGGTTGGTTTCCTCTTTAGAGTATATTAGAGTAGATTTACTTTTGTATGTAGAAAGCTTGAGGAATCCATTAATGGATTCTTGTGTTTATTTGTTGCAACTCCAAGGGCTTACATATAAATCTTTTGTAGAGTCTTATGTATATTGTTCTAATCTCGATTTTGTTTCATGAAAGTCCTATGTTGTGTCTTGTATTTTATTTTGTGCTTAAAATTTCTTATGAGGTTCTTCAAGGCTCACCTACCCTTGGGAGGGATGAGTAACCTTGAAGGGGTGAAATTTTAGTGATTTACCCATAGCGTAGAGTCTCACATGTGTTGAGGGATGTACATGGATGTTATGGGTGGTCATGTAGTAGGAAGATGGATGTAGTAAGGGAATGTCGAGTCCATGTGTGGCCTATTCCTCTTGTATGTATTTTTATTGTTGGCTTTATCCTCTTGTGGTAAGTCCTCTTTCACCCCTATGTTTTTAGGTCTCTTAGAGACCTATGTATATCCTTGGGTTTTTGGGTATTTTCTTGTGTCTCATTTTTCCGATTCATTGTTGTTATGACTGTTTTGTCACCTGTGTTTTCCTAGATCCCTTAGCTCGGGGGTGGCCTTGCAAAGGCATGGGTTGGGAGGTGAGCCTCCATGATCAACCTTGATCTTCTTGCAGATTATGTTGGAGCTCTTGGAAATTTTGTAGGATTACTTGGAAATCTACCCCTAGAGTAACTATAATCTATTCATGAGACTGATCTTGTTTAGATCATATTTTGCAATTTTGAGCTTGAAGTATGTTGTGAAAACAAATTGATTTCCTTGTAAATCTGAAGGAATTGGAAAGAAAGTGTAATTTTTTGCAAATGATTATTATATAAGGAAGTTTTACACATTTAAGAGATCTTGTTGTTTTAAAAAATATATATTTTTGGAAATTGAATACATGTAATGGTTCTAATATTTACTTTGAATTGAATATAATGTTTATAAAGTTATTTAGAAAATGACTCCTCATTTCCCTAAGGTTAAACTAATGTTTAAATAAGGAAGATTGATTAAATTCATCTCACTATTAGTTAAGACAAGTTGTTCTTAAAAATTAAAATTTCCCCTTTTTAGGCAAACAGGTTGAAAGTAATAGTTCATTTATTTAAATGTTTGCCTAGTTAGTAAGAAATTTAGATATGCTTATATCACATTACATAAGGCTTAATCATTTATGTGTGGAAAACATAAAATCATGTAGATTGATGTAAACATGCATATTAAATACAATGTCTATTAAAGAAAGATTGTTAAAATAAATCAATAAAGTTTTATTTCAACAAATATTATAGTAAGATTAGTTATACCTACATATGTAAAGATACTTGTGTGTGAATATATAAGATCTAAAACATATGTTAGAATTTATTTTCTATTAAAGATCTATTTCTTTATTATTATAATAAATCTAATTTTTCTGGCCTGTATTTATGTATTTATTTATAACCTGCGGTTATAACTCTTTATATATATATATA
>MU223713.1:1563141-1593181 GCA_018584345.1 Thuja plicata | reverse complement strand
GCGCCATTCGGTGCCACGTAAACTCGGCCGAGTTAGACTGGGCCGAGTTTGACTCGGCCGAGTATGACGTGAATGAGCGCCCAAAATTGTCCTTAGGGGTGACAGATTATTGTGCTTTTACCCTTACATTAATGAATAATACAAGTGATAGATGTTTTTGGAGGCTAGGTTTTCCCCCCTTGAAGGTCTTCTTAGGGTATTATCATGTGTCATCTTTGATGATATGTTGTGTATTCTTTTACATGTTGATTATGATACTTGTTTGCATAGATTTCTCTATTTTGGTTATTTGGAAATCGTCATGATATGATTGGACATTTTCTAATAAAACCTTACTAGTGAGAATAGTATATGGTTAGAATATAAATTAAGTTCATTTTTTAATTATTATTAACATGAATCATGTTCAATTAATTAATGTTTTATACTTTTTATCAAGTGAAAATTTAAGAGATATGAATGTTCACAAAAGTTGTGACGCTTTACTATGTTGTATACATGCGCTAATTGATAATGTTCTATTGAGATATTAAACTATTTTTTATCTTGTAAAGGAAAAAAGGTTAGCATAAACTTTTGGGATTTTATTATGGCTTTCTTATGCCAAGTATAGGAGTCATTATAGTAATATACCATAAGTGTAAGAAATTTGATGCAAGGGCATCTGATGTTCTTTGCAAATCTGTTCTGGTCAAATTTTCAGTTGCTTCGGAGCTCGGTTGAAGGATGGAGTTCTCGGTTGGAGTACTCGGTTGAAGGTTGCTCGGTCACTGTTGTTGGTTCGGTGGCTGGTTACTTGGTCTCGGTGTTAAGCTGCTCGGTAACTACTGCGGGTGCTCAGTTTGAGGTGTTCTCTCACCGGCGAGACTCGGTTGTTGGCATTGGTTTGGTTTCACCGACGGGTTTCGGTGTCTATTGTTTTTCTTGGTTGCTTCACTGAGTGGGTCTTTGTTGCTCGTTCTGTTTCACCGAGTTGG
This sequence comes from Thuja plicata, assembly GCA_018584345.1. Lineage (NCBI taxonomy): Eukaryota > Viridiplantae > Streptophyta > Pinopsida > Cupressales > Cupressaceae > Thuja > Thuja plicata. The sequence goes on along the minus strand of MU223713.1, from coordinate 1,592,204 downwards.
TTGTTGTTGCTCGGTGGTCTGTCTCACCGACTGGTTGTTGTTGGTTCAATGTTGTCTCACTGAATGGTCTGGGTTTCGGTGCTCTTGTTCACTGACTGGCTTTTGTGGATTGGGCAGACATTGGAGATTGCATCCGTGATTTGTGGGGGTTGTTGAGATCGTGCAGAGTTTCGAGGCATGCAGATTTGATGCATTGAATCTTGTGTGGACCTAAATCTGTTTGGTGCATTCTTCTATGTATTTATTGTTTAGTTGCAACTGAATGAGTCATTTAATATTTGTTCATCATGATTGTAATGGCCGAGTGGTATTTAATATTTGTTTACAAGTCGACTTGTGGCTGAGTTGTATAAATAAAGAGGTTTGGGTAGAGTGTTAGAGGTAGATCAGATAGGTGAAAAGATTTGATGTAAGGTCTGTGGATCTGAATTTGGTGGAAGATACCTTGGAGGGCTAGTAGCATGTTGACTTAGGAGGCAAGAAGATTATTTGGTGGCTTGTGAGCACAAGTTTAGATTCTGTCTTGGAGTTCCTACTAGGTTGTTGTGTGTCACAAATCTAGACTGGTTAAGAAGGTGATCTGAAACTTGCAGAAGATCACGGTGGTGATCTTATTGTGTTTACATTTGTATTTGGCCGAAACCGGGAAGGCCTTCCAGCCCAACATGTTGCATGTAATTGGAATTCTGAGATAATATAAGTTGATATTGATATATCTTGTTGTGTTGTTGTTTCAGCTGTGAGTGTTGTTGGCTGCAAGTTTGGACAATCCTTTACTGGATCCTCCGAGCTTGACTGCATCAAAATAGCACCGCTAAATATGCATGTAGATGGATGAGGAGTGGGTGGAACATGGAAGGAGAAAAGACCGCAGGTATGTATAGAAGTATGACTATAACTTGGGGGTGATAATGTGAGTGGCATTAGCCATGGAAGAAGGTTCAGTAGAAGATGGGTGAAAGGATTGTTAGGGTTTAAACAAGCACTCTTTCATAAGGAAAATTAGGATCTTGGGTAGCATATGGTGTGTGTGTGTGTGTGTGTGTGTGTGTGTGTGTGTGTGTGTGAGAGAGAGAGAGAGAGAGAGAGAGAGTGCNAGGGTTTAAACAAGCACTCTTTCATAAGGAAAATTAGGATCTTGGGTAGCATATGGTGTGTGTGTGTGTGTGTGTGTGTGTGTGTGTGTGTGTGTGTGAGAGAGAGAGAGAGAGAGAGAGAGAGTTCACAACATGAAGCACTCTCATATGTATGACACAAAATGTGTAAAGAAATCAAATCTAAAAATGAAACCCCAAAGACAATGGGAAGGTAGGATGAGTATAAGCAAGGGCACATGATGAATCACAAAATAAGAGGAGACAATAGAGCATTAACAAGAGAGGAGAATCAAACCCTAAGTAAATTTGAAATTAAGATTTAGCATGCAAAAATATTAGAACGAAAAAGTCAAAATTTGATAGTAAACCTTTTGCCTTTGCTTTTATGGCATCTAGATCTATTCTATCAAGGTGGTGTTTACAAATACCTTTAGAAGATTGTTCAATCAATAGATGAATGGGTTCTCCTTGGTCAACCCACTTGTGGATTAGTAGTGATGAGTGATATTCAAGCCAACATCAACCAACAGGTATCAATGACCTATATGTAGATGATGCAGATTTGATTCTTTGTCCCTCTAGATTTTGTGTCGTCCAATTGTTCTCCAATATAGTGCAGTGCATTGAATGCCTATACATACAATGACATATGTGCCATGTTAGCTTGTAACAACTAGTAGGAAGGGATGGGAAAATTGGATAATTTAAATTTTGGGTTCATTTCCACATATTGTAAGATTGAACCAGATCAATCATGTGCCACTTGAAAATGAAGTGCAAGACCAAAATGTTATTCCCAAGATAGGAAGCAAGTGTATAAAAGCTGAAGAGCAAATGGAAGTGTAATAAAGATCAATAAATGATGGTTGTATGAGAAAAGGTGCAGAACAGAAACAGATGAAGGTGAATAGGAATTGGATCATGAGCCGCAATCTTAGCAGACGAGTGTGCCATTTTTTGACATGTTATTGCATTCAGGGATTCTACCGAGGTAGGCACCAAAAAAATGGGAAATGACATGGATATGCTAATTTCACCATTACAACATTGTTTGTGGGCCATTCAGCCATTTGATCCTTGTTTTGAGTCTTACATTCTTTTAGTATGCACTGCATACATTGCTGGAAAATCATGGTAGTGTTAAGCAATGCGATCCTCGGGCAGCCACACAGGTTGAGAAGGTGCCAAGATCCAATTTCCAGCATATTCTGATAAATCCATCGAGTTTAACACCAATGCCAGCTTTTAAAATTGAAGCAGCATGGGGTGGAGCTTCTCAAAACTGCTAAAAAAAGGGCTGACTCAAAAGCTTGGAGCTTGGGTTCAGGATCACCTTCATCAGTGTCCATCGTGAAGACATTGTACCCCATCCATTAAAAATCTATAAAAAATTATTTCTTGAGAGTAGGTAGCAACATCCAAGCCCTTTATTATCATGTCAAATGTGGCTACCTCCAAGATTCATTCTACTAGAAAAATGGTTATGGCTAGAAATCAGAAATGCTATTTCTTCAAAAATGACCATCATACCCTGAATTGATTACACGAATATAAGACCGAATCAGGGGCAGAGAGATGAAGGCTGTCATATTTTGCACAGAAAAATTCCAAAGAAAATAAAATATGTTGCGGTACATCAAATTGTTTACTATGTATTACCTGCTACCCAGATCAAAACTTCGTACCAGCTTCTTCAAGATTAGAAACACTATCTGCAGAAATTCATATTGTTCACATAAGAATATTCAAAAAAATATCACAATCCAATTCGTATCATTGTACGGTGCAAGGCCAACAGGAACCTTCATCTTGTCCATATGAAAAACGGTTGTGTTTCTTTTCCAAGGAATAGAACCACAAAAGTATTAAGTCAAATCAACATTGTCCATGAGAAAGGGAACATCACATGCATCCGGTATCATTACTACTTTTTAGGATTGCAAGACACTTAGAACTCTTGAATAAATCTATAAATGAAATGATAACTCAACAGACTGGCACTGCAAGATTGAGCATTGTCATTTTTACCACAGGTTGAAAGGAACTTCTACGGTGAAATGGCCAACATGACATTCTGAATTTTGCAGTCCTTGCTGCTAGCAGAATACAGTGTAACAATGCTTATGAAACAGAAAAAAGAAATGGATATCATGCTCTTTCTTCTCATCAAAAGAGTAAATTAGATTCCTATTGAAATCAACTTGCATTACCTTTACATGCGAAACTTTAAAGAATAAAATAAGTATTAACCATTGGTTCCCCATTTACATTGGCAGACTATAAAAATATAACCTTCGGAGGTTTATAAATCAACTCTATTTTTGCATAGGCAGTTGGACAGCCTATGCAGTGATACACTGACTAGAGATCTTTTGCCGCCAAATTCCATGTATGCATTTTCCACAAGAGAAAAGAGACATTCACAAGTTAGCCGATAGCAAGTGATTACCAGTTAGCTGATGAGTTAGACAGGGCATCTTTCATATTAATACAAAAGAAGCTCAACTATAACAACTTAGCTGCAGGGGATTAACAATTCCAAGATAGTAAAATCATATAGGAACCCTAATCGACTTTTTGAAGGTTGATAAGAGGACTGATGAAAAATGTTGTTTACTCACTCAAATGTCCTTGGTGCCATGCAACACCACACCTGAAACCAACACATACATATCATAAATACATGAAACTAGAACTGACATATTCATACTTTGCATAAGAAATTTTAATGGTAATGGGCAGAAATCATGAGTAAAATGCTGTAAATGAAGTAGCTTAGTTGAAATGTTGTACCAGTGATTTGGACTGTGAAACACTTGCTTGTTTATGACTTTTAATTTTAGGAGTCCCCGGTATTGTTGTACCAATGGCTGGAACTGTAGAAACTCCTGTAAGCTTCTCTTCCCTTTTCTTGTTAAATATATGAGTAAAATCATCTGCAGATGTAGGATCCTTCTCATTCCAGTCACCAAATTTGGGCAGTGATGCGATTCTGTCAGGCTACAATACACAAGACAGTTCAAATATCAGCAATCCAACTAAAATAGACAAATATCTTGAATTGTTTTACTAAAGTACTATCATTTATCACTAGGCTGCTAACCTACACCAAACAAGAAGATGCCTTAAAGTTGAGGTCAAAATTCTCACAGTTTACGAGATCTCCTTTTATACTTTTATTGCAGTTGACATTTTATCTTGTCAATGAGACAGTACTTTTAGTTTTAGATAAGACAATAGATTTGTTATGCATATTTAAGCTATGTACACATAAATACATTCATCTCAATATCAGAAATAGGTGGACATGAAATATGATTATATTTGATTCCTATATAAATGTTTAGTTCAGAATTGGAAAGGGCTAAAATATCTGAAATTTGTATGCATGAAGCTTGAGTAAGTAGAATGTATCCTCTTTAACTATTATGGTAATAGTTCCAAATCTTTAATTCTCGACCCAATAAAGAAAGCTAGTTATACATTTTCAAAATCATTATGTGCATGGACCATCACAAAATATGAAATAATATACAAGGATTTGGAAAAGCAGTCAATAAGCTAGAGAAGGATCACCATTGGAAACATACAGTATCCTTTTGTAACCTCAATACAGATGGCACATCTTGGAGTAATCTGAGCCAAGCTAGTGATGCTGGGATCACTGTACATACCAAATTTAAAGTGTTGAGTTGGCTTTTCAAAAGGATAGGAGTTACATCTCAGCTGTATTGTAAGAGAATGTGCTACCAAACAATGCATATGGAATGCCCTGGAAATGTTCATTAACTTGGTGATGGAGACTAACTTAAAGATTATGATCAATAAACCCAACAGCTCCCTCAACTAAGTTCTGAGAACCAACCAGTTAATAACATCAGCTGCCAGCGGAATATGAGATCCTATGTTCGAAAATGCTGTTTACTAATATGCAAAGGGACGGCATACAAGATGGCACATAGGTTGGCTAATAGTTCTCACTTTATGTAAGTTGGGTCAGATTTGAGTACCAAGCATATTGGAACTAGGTTAACCCTTCAGATGTTATCTTCTAATACCTTTTCCATAAATATTAATGGGGTCATGTCAGTGGTTCCCTTGAAGACCCTAGGCTGAATGTTCCCCCTGACCTCACCACTTTAGGGACACCAAGCGTCTTACACTTAAGAACACCCATGTATTTTAAACCCCTCTTTTATAATGCGGATGGTAAAATTTATGAGATAATCAATATGAAGGGACACAGAAAACTTCTATGTCTTATGCTTCCAAGGACCCACATCAAATTTGTTCTCCAGGAAGGAGAAGAGGTATATCCCTACTACCAATATCAATGTCTCATATTACTTGATGCAAGCTTCCTTAATGACAATTGAGAATGTGAATATAATGCATCACCTCCATGTCCTTCAACCACCCAGAAGCTGTCATGAGTCGTATATGTTCTCATACACAACTGCTACTCATTATGGAGCATTGGCATGCTGCTACCATGCAATTGCATTACGGGAGATTTTGTATTCTCCTTGCTCTTCTGCTCTCATTTCAGCATATTCATCAATGTCAGTTCTATGAATTCCATTTAATAGTATGGTCATGATAGTGGACATGGAAGAAGACTCCATGGGGAAGCAGCTTTCTGTCAGAAACAACCTTTCTTTACTGTTCAAATAAGAGGAAAATTTTGTAAAAGATATAAGAAGTTGCTCTGGCAATGGACAGAGAATTAGAGGAGCCTTAGGATGGCATGTTAACATGCAATGGATTTTGACATGCACCACAAATTGATTTCTCATTCAAAACAATGAATTTTGTAGCTAGAAGGCATGCTTCTGATGTGATTAATTTGTGCAAATTTGATGCCTCAGACTTTTGCATTGTGGCAAAGCATTTCTCTTGAAAGTTGAGCAATATCACCAATGCAACGGCACATGTTCTCACAATGCAAAAGAAGGTGGATGTCTGCCTGTATCAACTTCTTGATAATCCAATCATCAAGGAAAAGGTTGGAAAGAACAATAATGTGCCAAGGTGAACTGAAATGGAGCAAAGATCTTTCAGGAATTTTAATACAATCTCATGAACAGTCAACAAAAATATACAAAATTTAGCTGCAAAGTTCTGCAAAGAGATCAAAGCTTCACAAATGTAGCCATTATTGTGGAAATCATTAAGTCTGGTGGGTTGACTATAGATGAGGCACTAACTGAACACATTAGGTGGCAATAGAGAGTTAATGCTTCTAGATAGTTTATAATGCCACTATGGACAGTAAGAGTGGTGTAAATGTTGTGGAAAGGAAATTCCTAACTCTCCTTTCCTACATGTTTCTAATGAATGTATTGTTTATGTTTCAATATGGTGAATAGATTTCCAAGGCCCTCTCACTAGCCCTATGTAATGGTGTGCAGTTCAATTTCTAAGCTTTGCACATGGCACTCCTGCACGCCAGCGTCTATCCAGCCATCAGAATCTAAATCTTACCAAGGAGAGTTTTAAAAAAAAAAGTCTCTCCTTGGTAAGATTTTAGATTCTGATGGCTGGATAGACACCTCCCTCCTGCACACCCTATTATTTTCTCATAATTAATATAGATGTTTCAATGAGATGCTTGCAAAGCCACAATGTTGCCTGCACCATTAAGTTGCATGCTTTGTGATCTCTACTTCTTCAGATTACCACTTAGTTCAGATTTCCAAAAGGTTTTGGTGTCTCAACATGGCAACCACAAGTTTTTTGTATAAAATTTCTCAAACATTAATCTAATTTATTCTTTCATTCACATAAATCACTGGATATGTATAAGGATTTCAAGGAATTCGCATCAGATTGATTTGGATGTCACTCTAAGATGTCAATGTGAACTATAGAGATGAAGTTATTATAGAAATGCCCTTCTACTCTTTCCAAAGACTGTCTGATAACCAGTTTAATGAAATAAATTTTGTATCAATGTAGAGATCTGTACGTGCAGACAAATTTTAGATCATCTCTTCCATGTTATTTTGCACTCACGCATACCATCGGTCCAGTGTATGAAGGTTATACAGGACTAATAGATCAGAGTAGTTTCTGATATGACTGGATATGATACGACTCTTATAATGAGAATCATTGTCTGAGGAGTGTCAGCATGAAAATCTAACTATGTAGAGAATATGTTTCAACTTAGAAAGAGTACAACAAAAGATGAAATAAAAGCACGTACATACAAAATAGAATGTTACGCTTACCCAAGTTATCAACAAAACTAATTCACATATCACCACCTGAACCAAACAAACCCAGCACAGTTTAAAGGAAAGGTGGTCTCTTTCGCTTCTCCACAGTACTCAATAGGATGAACATATAGATCAGAGAAATTTGTCAGAGTATGGTTATAAGTATAACTAAAGGAAAAATGTTTCTTTAAAAAAAATATATCTGTGTTATTAGCCAACAAGGAATGGAGTTGGCATGTATCAATGGCTAGCTGAAACACTGTTAGTGAGAGGTATAATTGTAATGCACTATCAAATAATTTATAGATTTAAACAGAGTTGAAGGATTTACAGTTTCATGAGTTCGAGCATTTGCTCCACGCAACTTAGACCTCCCAGGTGTTGATGGTGAAGAAGTCCCTCCCTCTACTGAACTCCTCCTCTCACATGATGATGGTGTTCCTTCGAGTTTGTTCCCCAGTCTTCCTTGGTAATGGTGACGTAATGGGGACCGATTCTGCCCATGATGATGTGGCTCTCTACTACCAGGATGAGAACCACCATTCTCCTGATTTGCGTGTAGTCCCTGCCTTTGTAAATCAACAATTGTTGGCTTCAAAGATCCACCACCATCAGTAGTGCTATGGTCTGCATATCGGTGAACATGCAATTCACCTACATTTTTTCTACCAGGAGATTCAGCACTATGATAATGATAACTTGATGGAGATTCATTATGTGCAGATTCTATACCTTCCCTGCCAGCCTGACTTCTATGTCGAGGCTTGGTAACATAGAGACTTCTTATGTCTGAACTACTAGCTGTCATTGGAGAGAATGGAGATTGCTTAGGAGGACTAACACAGTCCTCTATATTTAATATTTTCTCAGGAAACTCCTGAAATAATTGTCAGGTTTCTGGACAGTTTGTGTAAATTCAGTGTTCTTTTGTTAAACAACTGCTACATCAGAACTGCTGTCATCAGTATGCTTCTGAGACTTTCGTACATGGGTTTTTCCTTGCTGCAAGTCAAAAATAAGAGAAGACTCTTACCAATAGTAAGTTAATGAGAGCATGTAATTGCCATCCATAGCTGCACACCACCTTGCATATAGCATATGCAGACATAATAAATTAAATTCACTTCTTATCTGGAGATTAAAGTTTATAGGATGGTGATGAAACTAGGAAGATAATCCTAGAAAGTTATAAGGCAATCAGCATGACTAAACAAGCCATTATCTATTTTGAATGGTACCTGAAATTTGGAATCTCCCAAAAGAAATATGCCAAATTGTTAAAGGTGCATGTAAAATCACAAACAAAAACTGATCCATGCCAGTGTTCTCCTTTCTCAAATCTTCTGTCCTCTAAACTAGCATATCTAATGAGACAAGGTACAAAAGAGGTTTACACAGAAAATGTGTCAAGCAGCTAATTTATTAAGCTAATATTCCAACAAATGAAGTCAAATTAATACTAGCAGAGTGGTAGAGTGTTATAAAAATATGAAAATATTAATGGATGCCAAGTTATGAAAATGAGAAAAAAAATATTCAGATCTGTAAAAAACCTACTTACCAAATTTCAATATTTTTCCCATGGTTAAATTACAGTACTTTGGATATATGTAAATTTAATAACAAAATTATTAATGGTACATAAAAATATTCTAAATGCTCACCTTAATAGTTAGATAACAACTTCTTATATGATTAAATTGCTTAAATTTACATAGAAATCAAGATCTAGCCCACTATTTTTTTGGGAAATCGCCTCTAAATGTCATAAAAGCGTGGCCATTTGGAAGAACAGCTAACATGACCTGAACGAGGATCCCATGTATGCATTACTATGACAAACCGTATCAAAACCCATAACACCAAATGATTTGCTGAAGATTTACTTCTAGTAAGGGCCATTTCATCATTTCAGGCTTATCTAAAATTTAGCATTTTGAATATAATCTTGAGCTGAATGTGTTGGATAGGATTCTTTCCCGAGTACTCTAGGATCCGAAAAATAAAATAATAAGAACTGTTATTCACATATATGTTTAACATAAAGCTAAACAGGGTGTAGCTTGAATGGGTTTTACATATTTTTACTTACAAAAACTGCATTGACAAAGAGGCTATAGAGTGTATTCCAGATCTGTTTTATATCCAAAAAACTTCACCAACAATGCAGCATGAGAGTGGCATTTGCTTAATTATAAGTAACCGTGAAAGTCAGTTTGCAGGATCACACGCTTATCATCACTCACCAGTGATAACCCCAAGCTAAATTCTTCCTCGGCTGAACCTGGAAATGATAGTATAATAGTGAATCAACTATGTTCTCACAATCAGCTTATTTCTTTCTTACGCAATAATTACCTCTTTTCGTTTTCTCTTTTTGGATTAGTGGGTGCCAAAGCTGACTTCTGCAGATGTCAAACCTGTAAAAATGGTCCAAATATCCTCATTCTGATTATGAGAGGCTGACCTAGTTATATAAGGACTAGCTACCGTCAAAATAATTCAAATATCTAGGTCAATCACTCACATAACACATACAAACACATGCATACATATGAAATATGTTGTCTGTCTCTCCCGAAGATGATTGAGTACACACATATTATGTTTCAATCAGCATTCATGGTACAGTACACAACATACCATACAAATATATTGATTCAATCAGGATTCAGGGCATACTCACAGCATGCATATACATATATATATATATATATATATATATATATATATTGATTCAATCTGACTCCAGGGTATACATACAGCATTTGTATGCATACATACACAAAACAGAGACAAGAATTATGCTTTACAGACAACAAAAATACCTGAAATGTTTCTCCTGAGAGACTCACCTCCTTGTACAGTTCACTGATAGCTCAATGCACCCAAAGTCCAAGTGGATTCCTCCTCAGCCAATTCTTAAAACAATCCGCAGATGGAACAATTCTTCAAAAAATGTGAAAATTCTCGGCACTTCCATAGTAAGCTGCAGAAGTTACAGTTGGGCAGCAATGCAGCATGCATACAGTCTTGCTTCAGATCAAATCTCAAGCAACAGAGTATTTTAAAACATAGTATGAGTTACCTAAATCTGTTATATAACAGAACCCACTTTCATATGTTGCTGGAAAGTTCCTTCGGGGTATAATAAGTACCTGCCAAATGAGGGCTACAAATGAAAGTAGAATGAAGACTAAATTTAAACGAAATTCAACTGAAATTGAGCGCTGGTGAGAACAAGCGGCAGCCGCCATTTGGGGGTGTGGGGAATCCAACCGATAGCTTTTCAGAAGAGAATGATTAAATGTGTAATGATCTGCAATACCAAAAAATTATGGGACCCATGTGGGACTATGGTCTACTAAAGTCCAAGCTGTTGATTTAGTTTGAAATTTGTGGTCTGTTTATGGCACTTCCATGCACCGCCTTTCAACGCCACTGTTTGACTGGACATAACGCCAAAGCAGTTAAAGCATATGGATTTTCTCCATTAAAGTCTTTATATCCTAACATAAGAAGTGGGACCCAAATGCATTATAGAAGGAGATTGTAAAGTTGGTAGTTACTGTTACCAGTTTTTTATTTGCTTGGACGGCATCCACTGCCGAGGGAGTTAGTTGTTCCTAGAATCATTATATGTTTTAGTTGCAGGTTAACATCATTGAATTGAATTGAATTGAAAGCAATGCTATTAACACGGTTTTCCCCATTTTAGGGCATGTGAAGATGAAATTTGGGTGGTCAATTTTCTTTTTCACATTTTCTTCTCCTTTATGTTTGCTTTTAGGTCACTGTCTTGCTCAACTTTTGATCGGCCCTCTGAACATTTATATGATCAAAATTCACCTGCCCAACATGATGCTAAATATTTGAAAATGATGAAAAAAGAAGCAAACCTTTCAAATTGCAAAGTTAATGATCAGGCTTTGAATTGTACAAAATGCCTTCAAGCTGCTCTGCTCCTCTTCCAGGCTTCCAGCTAATTCCCACTTTGATATGTTGAAATTTCAATGAGCAATTAACTCGTGTGTTTCCCAGGCAATTCCTTCTCTATGCCATTATGAGGGACAGTTCTCTCAGAAAGAAGCAATTTTTATTATTTAATAATACTGTGAGCTAGATATTTTAAGAAAAATTCCGGTGCCCAACATATGTCAGTGACGGCAATTAAGAGAATTTGAGTGCCCATGATAACTTTTGAGAAAAAAACGTTCACTTGAGAAAGATTTCTATGCCCGTTACATCACACATATTAATGCGTATCTTTTCTGAGAAACCTGTAAAACATAGTTAAGTGATCGTAGAGAATGATAATAATTTGCAAGGTGTTTTACACTCTAAACCAACCCGTCAATTTTTTAAATGTACCTCCAGTAGTGATATCTCCGAAACAGGAAAAAAATTCAAATGTGTAAAATATATTAGTTTTTTGTCTGATTTTTTTGTGATTTAATAGAAATGGGGATGATCAATTGTTCTTTTTTTATTTATTAAAATTCATCGTGTTTTGCACAATCTGAAAACGGCATGACAGGCCATTTCATAATTGCCTACAAAACAACAATTAGAAACATCTTCAAAATATTACTTGTTCGTCTGTTGAATTGGAATTATAGATAATTTAATATGTTCTTTACAATTTGAAGCTGACTCCAATGTTAGCTAAGGGTGCGGTCTCATGAAAGGGAGCTTCCTAAAAAAATTGAGTGGGTGTTGCTGAGATTTTTTAGGATTATCTTAAACTCAGAGGTCACGTGAATTTTGTATTGGAGTTCATGCTTAAATTTTTAAGCTCCACAATTTATGGAAGCTTGTGGTCTCATTAAATTTTTAATTTACCATATTCAATTCAAGTGACTAAATAAATTCAAATATAGAAAAAAATCTATTGATAAGAATTTTTTATGGACCTCCTGCTCCATAAAAATAGATCCCGAAGCCCCCTCATGGGACCGCACCCTCAATGTGTGTGCAAAGTAAGTTCATATTTAAGATAATATATTTTTTAAGTTCATATTTTAAGAATACGGAAGAGTATTCTATATTCTACAGATCGCATTAGACCATTCTATATTAGCAATAGTAATTTTTATGTGTTTTTTTTTTAATTATATAAATTGTCCATAAAGGGTCTGATTTAGAGTTGATAGAATTTCACATTTTGGTCTTAGCAAATTATGTTTGTTAAAAAGTAAAAGATTTAAGATTCAACTAAGCTCCTCACGCTGGTAAGCTCCAACTCCTTGATGCTTCCCTCCAAGGCATTCCAGTGTATTTCCTTTCTATTTTTTAAAATCTCTAGTTTCATGGTTGAGAAGCTAGAAAAAATTCAACCGACCTTCCTCTAGTCTGGCTCTGAGGAAAAGAATCATCTTCCCCTAGTCTGTTGGGACAAGGTTTGTCTTCCTGAATCCCTTGGTGGCTTGGGTCTAAGAAAAATTCTCAACCTTAATAGGGCTCTATTGTCCAAAGTGGCTTGGACCATGGTTCGTAGATCTGCTGATTAGTGCAAAATCATGGAGGCAAAATACTTGAATGGTAGTCACTTTTGTAAACTCTTCATGGTTCAAGGTCACCTTGGGGGTTCAAAAATATGGAATAGCATTCTCAAATGTAGAGGTATTATGGAAAAGGGGGTCACCTGGCTGTTGGGCAATGACAAGGAGATCTGGTTCTGGGATGATCATTGGTTGTCTGACATCACTCTTGGGACCTCCAGATTCTCTCAGCTGAGAAACATCCTGACCCTTGGAATTGGTTCTCTGGTCTCCAACTTTATAACCAATGGTAAATGGATCGACCTCCTCCCACACCTGTAGGACAGACCTGACCTTACCAACCTGGCGACCAAACTAAGTGCACTATTGCACATGGTCTGCATTCCTCTTGTGGATCGACCTATAGAATGTTATGGAGACACACTCAAAATGGGGGTTTTTCTATTAAATCGGCTTATGGTCTGCTAATTAATGAAACTGCTGACACTTCGTGTTGGAAGAAAGTTTGGCAGCCCCAATTAATCCCTAAGGTGAATTTCTTTTGGTGGACAGTGCTACATGGGAAAATCCTCACTCTTGACAATCTGGTTAAACGGGGATTTAGTCTTGCTAACAGATGTTGTCTATGTAAGAAAGCGGAGGAAAGTATTTACCACCTCATGTTGCATTGTGAGTTCGTTGTTGGGATCTGGCAGGAGATCCTCTCTTGACTTAATCTCCTATGGGTTTCCAACTGGAATATTCAGGATATGCTCCACGACTGGTACTCTCCTTCTCAACACCCCCTGATAAAACTTATGTGGAATCAAATACCTCCTATCTTCTGTTGGATCATTTGGAAGGAGTGCAATAACAGAATTTTCATGGATACTGAACTCTCTAAAAAGGAGGTCTTCCATCTGGGGCTCAAATTGTTACATGAGAATTTGTTGGTGGAAAACTGGAAGAGCCCAAGTCTCCCCCCTCTAATTCTTACTGGAGAACTACAAAAAATGGGGAATTGGCAAGGGGTTTGCCAGATTTGACAACACAAAACTCATAGCTAGAAAGGCGAATGTTTGGTCCCCACCTCAGGCTTCATGGCACAAACTTAATTTTGATGGGTATGTCCGTGGCGGGCTACAAGCTGGTGGAGGTATCATCCATGATCAATGGGGAGAATGGTGGTCATTTTTTCTAGTCCCCTCCACAACCATTCTGTTAACTAGGTCGAGGGTATGGCTCTCCTATGGGGCCTGAATATTTCTCTTAGCTTGGGTTGTACTAGCATTGAAATTGAAGGGGACTCCAAAATTATCATTGAGGTTGTTCTTGGAAACTCCTTGGCCAGATGGAGAGTTGACCCCATTCTCTTTGATATAAAAGGTTGGATGGGACGACTTCATAAGACCAACATCAAACATGCTTACAGGGAAGGTAAATCGGTTGGAGACTCAATGGATGTTGTTGGTCTGCAGTTGGACAGACTATGGTGCTAGAGGGCTGCCAACTAGCTTCCCAAGGATACTCATGACCTACTCAGGCGGGAAATGAGAGATGCCAACATCCAACTCCATGATGTTTGAAAACCAGCTTTTGGTTTGGGAGCCAAAGGATGGGCCCAAGGGCTCATTTATTTTCAACACTGGCGCTAGTTGCGATTTGAAATGCCACGTGGTCTCCAGTGGAGGGCTCTTCATTTCTAACAGGAGGTTGACGTGGTCAGGTTGCGTCATTGTACCTTTAATGTGTCATCATTTTATTAAATGGCCTTTGAGGCAAGTGCAATTTACGGAGGATTATAAAAGATTTAGAGCGTGTTTAATTGATGGTGATTACGGTTTACAGTATCATTCCCACGTGTTAACCCCGGTGGTGTCTCTAGTGGTGATTTTCGAGGCAAAAGGCAATTACTACCATAATTATGGCACGCGAAATGACAAGATTTTTAGGCTAAGTTGTGAGATTCATTCTTCCATTTCATGCAACTGCCCTATTTTCTACATGTTCTCTGGTTTTTTGGTTTTTGTGCCTCTATGGGTATCTGCAATAGCTGGTCTACAAACAACTCTCACTCAACCAATTCTTGGGTGTAGGTTGTTTTCTGGCACTCTGCAAATATGGGTGGTGGCCGACATAGAATTGAACCAGACAAGATTGAGGAAGAATTTTCCTCAGACCCTGTAGTAATGTACTTCTGCAAAGAGGGAGGGATTATACCCTTCATGAAGAATCTGATGGGACATGACGAAATGATTTCATGACAGTTCGTAAAAATTTGAAATGAAAGAAAGGTCACCATAAATGGGATCACGTTCGAGATCAACGAAGAGGTCATAGGAAAAGCTACAGGGATGCCTACAACGGGCTGAAAATGGAAAAAAAAACTAAAAAAATGCAGGCAAAAACATACTTTGTCCATTTTTTTGCAAATGAAGACAAGTCGGTGTCCAAAAATGGTGGATGCAGCACTGCGGGCCTGCCCAAATTCTAGCCGAAGATGTGCAAGTTGGTCATGAAGTACTTCACTCTGGAGGGATGATATGGTATGTTCTATAACTACCACCTCCCATTCTTAAACCACCTTAGGCACAAATTGTTGATCTCCTTGCCATTTTATCTTTTACACTCTTTGGAGTCGAATGTAGTTGATGTGAATGAGTCCATCTCGCTGGGGAAGAAACTTGTTTACCTTCATCTGGGGATAATTTTCTGAATTTATAACTTCCATCGTGCCCTTTGTCCTCCTCATGTTGTGGAAATCACCCAAGCTTCCCAACAACCTATGTCACCTTCGGTCTCCCTTAATTAGGGTTTTCCCATGCCCTCGGGCTCTATTGGATGTTCCACCCCTGATGCTAGTCACAAATCATCTGAAACCCACCCTAACCCTTGCTCTCGAGCTGGATCCAAACACGACCTAACCTATGAAGATTCCTTTCAACAACCATCAAAAAAGTGCAAACAAATCTACATTAACCTTGAATGCCCTCAGGATACCAACCCTCAACCCAACGCTACCTGTCGCTCTGCTTGTCTGGCCAAGGAGAAGGGTAAAAGAGCAATGAAAGAGTTGTTTGATCAGGAGGATGTCTCGGTGGGATCCCCTAGCCGGAAAGATAATAAGAACTGCTCTGACCAAGAGGAGGAAAAATATTTTACTCACAATATCGTAGCTGAATAGGGTAAGGAAGACAATGCCCCCACTATTGAAAAAGCCACTATGGCTGAGAACCCCAAAAGTGTTACGGGTGGTGGCTTGGTGGGAAGAATCAAATACCAAATTGCTAATTTGGAAAATATGGTGGCTAAGCTTAATGGGGACCTGGCCAATACTAACAGGAGATTGGCAGATGTCAACAAATTTTCCCTTAAGGTTATGCATGCTTCCTCTACTACCCTCTGTCTGCCGAATGAGAAGGCCTCTGCCGGGAAGGAGTCTCTTGAAGGAAACCGTGAGCTCTTCAAGTTTGTGAATGAAGAGTGGGCTGACATGTTGCTTTCCAAGCGCTTATGGGATGGAAAATAACTCTGCTACTGGACCGGGGTGGTGACGTGATCTATGGCACCGCTGACTTCAAGCCCTATGCTTGGGCTAGTTTTTTTAATTTCAGTTTTAAGCTTATAATTTAATTTTTGGTTAATAGCCCTACGTGGCATGGTTTAAATTTTTGGTTGATTAAACTTGATACTATCTATAGTGGGTGTAGACCGAAATCCTCTACCCTTCTTTACAGTTGATCATGAATAGTTGAGACAGATTCTTGAGGTCATCCCAAGAAGATTGGGATATGTCTCCTCCAGCCATGAGGTCCAGCGCTTCTAGACAACTATCATTTACCCCTCTTAAGAAGACTAGTTTCTGTGAATCCTCTGCCAACACATGTTGGGGATTCTTCTGCATGGTGTACAAGAAACGTGAAACATATTCCTCCAAAGTTTCATCCTCCTTTTGTGACATTCAAAAAATTTCATCTCCTCTTGGGTCACCCCCCTTCCAATACTCTTTATATTTCTGCAGAAACAGAGTGTGCATCTCACCCAAGGTAGTTGTTGCATTAGCTCCTAAGCCCATGAACCATCGTAAGGCGGACTCCTTCAGCGTTGCTAGAAACAACTCGAGTTTGTGGGCATCAGTGTTATAGTCAAAGCTACAATAGAGAATGTCAAACTCGAACAAAAAGGTGTCAGGATCTTCAGTTATCAAGCCATAGAACTTTGGAAGTGAGGCAATGGGTATGTTTTTGAGATTAGCATTGTTTATAAGGCATGGAAGAGGGAATGGAAAGGTAGGTTGTACCATTACTGGAGGTATTTGGAAATGGATTTGCTGCTAGAAAGGAACATTAGCTACATGATTGTTAAAAATAGGTGCATTTGGACTAGAATTATCAAGAAAGCTGGCCAAAATTTCAGCAAAAGGTCAAAGGCCAACTATATCAAAAGGCTCTGCTCCAGAGGAAGATGCTGCAGGAAATTTAGAACTTGCGTCAACAAAAGGTAACTCAACTTCTTCAACTTCTTCATTCAGATTTGTAGACTCTCCAGGAAGAAATCTGCCATATTCATCTCGTCTTCTTCCTCTTTGATGCATGCAAGTGAATTCTTCACACTTGTGAAGCAAATTCAGGACTACAAACCACTATCTAAAAAGCAGGAAACTATCTAGCAATAAAAAATGACTGAATAAGGTTCTCAGCTTGACACCATCCCCGACAATAGCGCCAAAAATGAACCGCCTCACAATAGGTGCTAGTAATCATGCCAAAGCCTCTCCTAGGAATAGTATATTCAAACTAAGGATTACTTTCCCCACCATGAGGTGCATTTAAATTGTCAACCCAATGACGTATACTTGAAATGGGATAGCACAATATCTGCACTAAGTCTCTCAAAGAGTCATACTACTTATGCTGCAGGAAGGTAAAATGCATGAAAGAAATCTACACTATTATTGCAGGAAAGTAAACACACTTAACTCCTTAATGAAATTAATGTCGAAAACTATAAACTCAACTTAAACCTATTCTTTCAACCCAGAGCATCCACTATAACTACCCTTGCAGGTGTTGCAGGAAGAAACAGTAAACTCCTATTCGAAATGCTGGAAATACTGAAAGTAAATCTACTCTACTCTAATCTAATCCACCTCCCAAGTGGGCCCCCTTGGTTGGCTTCTGCTAACTACTAACACGAAAGATAAACCAAAATCACTTCATTATATTTCAAAAATTGATTACATAGGAACAATATATAAAACTAGAAAAGTAACTTGTTGTGCAAGATGCAACAGTGTATTCCCAAAAACTCTGAACTTACAAACTAACAGTCAAATCCCTATAAATAGTGGATTGACACTTATTCAAAATAGGAGGATAAGTTCTGACTGAAATCATGCCAGAGAAGAAAAAGGGAACATAATAGCCCACAACATATGCAATAAAGTTTGGGCAATCGATTCAACAAGATAATGAGTGCAGAGGAAATATAACAGAGCTATATTCCTATATTCTCTGGAATGGTGGCTCCTCTAATGTAGTAGTTGTGTCTTTTGGTGCCATGATAGTTTCCCCCATCGCAGCTGGAATTCAACATTCTTCTTTTAATGTTGTCGACCACTCTCAAGCTGCTCCTTCTTCCTAGTAGGTTAGTTATCATGCGGAAATATACATACAAGTAAACTTAATCAAATTAATCCAAATATTAGAACACACATTCTAATAGCTATATGAAATACTGCAATATATATAATATTAGCGAAACATGACATAACTATCTACCCATAGGTTTGACGGTTCTAGTTGTACTTTAACACAAGTTCAACTGGTTATAAGTCCACAAATGTCTTGGTAATACTTTAAAATAGAGTATTAAGATCAATATAAAATAGAGATAATAAATTGTCTCATCAGCTAGCTTGGCAACCATCACTTTCTTGCACTTTGGGTCCACTTCTACATCATCATCACTTTCCTCAAAATCACTAGACTGGTCCTCTCCTTAACCTGTTGTGATCTGTACTGGTGCATCATCATCATCTTCTCCTAGTATCTTCTCAAGATTCTTTACAATTTTCTTTATCTTCCTCTCTATTGTTGCAGCCTTCAAATTTGAAGTTATCTTAGATTTAGCTTCATCATAGGTACTAAATCTCTCGGCATTCTTATCAATGTTCTCTGCAAGTAGAGTTGTGATAGCTACAAATGTTTCATCTATGTTTACTTCATAAGGAAATGGCCTTATCCATGCTACCCTCAGTACTACAACTTGTACATAGGTGTTATCAGTATCAACTAGAAAGCAAACATCATTATAATGTTTCTCCACTAGTGATACCGGGATTTTGCTTCTTAGTCTCATTTTTTTCTTAAACTCCACAAAGTAATTACCCATAATAGTATCAAAATTTTCCTCCTAATTGTTGAATGAACTCATTTATCTAAACTATTATCGGTCGGTCATGACTCCATACAACATCTCATATAGAAGGAAAATTATTTTGTACATAGAAGAATATGCAAACAAGTAAGGAACCGAACTTACACATAGAGTTCTTTGCCTTCCTTATAGCTAACAGGTTCTCAGCAAGTTGAGTCATCTGCAACTCGAAAAGATCATAAGTATGATCCTTCTTCACTATTTTCCATGCTTGACCGACTACAACATATGGAACACTATCTACTATGCTTGATTGATAGAATTTATGTGCAATGACTCTGAATATGAAGTCAATTTCTGGATCAATGATTGTAGAAATTGTCATCCCTCATTTGTTCCACTCGGCCAAAGTGAACTTTTCAATATCTTCCTTTTTATGACAACGCATTGTGCGCTTCCCTTGCACGATGGGATAACCTATAACTCGGGGAATAATATCTTTTGTAATCTTTACTAGTCCATTTTCCAGCCATAAACTCATGTCATCTCAACACAATCCTAATCCATTCGACCTTAAAGTCACGTGGGAATTCTAGGGCAAGGAGTATCCCTTTCTCGACAATATGTTGATGATCAGCCTTTAGAACTTCATTTACACATAGTTTTTCATATGCTTCCCTCAATTCAAAGTCTTTGACTTATCCAATCTTACACATGTAACAATCTCGTACATCATGGATCATAAGTAGCTTTTGTGGAATTGATGATATGGCTCCCGTAAGACCTCCTTTAATTGCAGTTTTAGGAATGGTTCAGAAGTTTGGAGGTGCACACATGTCACTCCTGACTAACCGAACATTCATTAATGCCTTGTCTTGTCATTTTACTCGAACGGATGAACTAGCTTCCATTACTGCAAGTTAGGGTTCATGAAATAGGTTCTATGTAGCTCAAACAACTAGTCTTCAAACTTCTCAATACTAGCTGACGATGCACAAGTGGAATCTTTTCAAACTCAGCTCAAATCTTTCTCGAATCACCTTAGACTGCTCTACAAACTCTAAATCATTGTGTGAAATGAAGAATGAGTGCCTGAATTGATTATATACCCTCAAACAGTCAGATTAGGGATTTATTAAATGCTTCATGCAGTGGTATGTGGATAACAACTTTTCTTGGTCTATGATTAAGTTGCTTGGTTATCACACACCACTCGGTCAGAACAGTGACTCGATCACTACTGACGCTCGATTGACATATCAGCTCAATCGATATTATAGCTCGGCATATGCTAATACTGATGCTTAGCATCAAATATTCATTACAATTCTTTTGCTCGGTTCTTGTCTCTGATCTGTCCTAATGCATCTTAAATTATGCCGATATGGACTTTAATACATGTTATGTTAGGAACTAGTGTAAAATATGGCATTTGAGAAAACAGTTCCTTAGATACCTTTCTGCTTAATTTGAAGTAGTGTGATCACCTGATCCATTAGATTGGGTGATCTTGGCTTCACTGGTCCACTACTACTTGCTTCTTCTTTCTTTCTCCATGTCAAATTCATCTGATTCCTTATTTGTTCAATAGTAGGTGTCGGGGCTTGCAATCTCTCTTGGTATGACCGATCTTGTGACAACTATAGCAGACCATACTTCCATTCATCTAGCTTTTGGATTTACCTCTGAAGTGTGTACTTATATGTTTCTCTGCAATATGACCATATTCATTGCGATAATGATAATTGTGCCTTGTATTGTAATCCCAATTGAATGTGTTACCTTTCCTCGGTGTATTGCTTTGTTTCTTGGATGTCCATTTGGATTTTGCACTGGATCTGCAATCTTGGGTTCTATGACCAAATTTCTGACAATTGTAGCAATGTCCTTGGAATCTAGGTGAAGTAGATTTATTGCTAGCCTTTTACCTACATTCATGTACCTGATGTCCATGCTTCTTACAATTAAAACAATATCCATTGAATTTAGGTTTAGGATTTGACTTACTATTCTTGCTTTGGCATATGTTTGTTGTGTGACATGGTTTCCCATAGTGATAACATGTAGGTTTTTAATTCTTTAGATTAGCATTCCTTAGTTCTCCACTCTTTGATGATTCTCCTTCTTTAGTGGAAGACTAGTGCTTGCTATGTCCAAGTTCAGATGTATCACTATTTCTTCTTGGTGATCTCATAAGTTCCTCAAATTATCTCAATGCTTCATTCAGTTTGTTTATCCTATCAATGAGTTCTCTTTTAGATCTCAACTCATTTTTTAGTTGATTGTTCTCAGATCTTAGATAAGTGTTTACAATTTCTTTTCTATTTATCTCTTGATTTGCAAATAACAGTTGGTTAACCATGCCAAAATGACTGTTTGTGAGCTTCTGCACATCACTAGTCCTTTCATCAAGTCTTGTAGCCAACCATCTCTTGTATTCTTCTGCCATTGTCTTATATTCCTCATCTTTCTTCTTCTGATCAATCACCTCACATAGTGTTATAGATTTAGTTTCTTGTTCTATCTTTAGACTTTAGACTTGTTCTTTTAGTGTGTTATTCTTCTCCAATAGATCTGCAATCGATGCATTACTTTCTTTTGAATCACCAATGTCAAATAGACCTTTAGTCTCTTCTTCCTTATATTATCTTTCATCTGAGTTGCCAATTCCTTCCTAGCTTTCAAGGATTTCTTTAACTCTTCTCTAGCTATCTCAAGCTCCTGTAGTGCCAGCTGAATATCAATCTTTTGATTCTCAATGACCCTTCCCAACTTAGAAGCCTCCATTTCCAAGATCTTAACTCTTAAGTGGTTAGACTTCTTTTAAGATAATAATGCTCTGATACCAATTGTTGGAAGTCTAATACGGGAAATCAGTAACTGAGAGGAAGGGGGTGAATCAGATCTATAAAACTTCTACAAATTCTTAACTAACTAATTCAACCATGCATTCATAAACATAAACTGAAATGCTATAAAGATCTAGCTGTAGACAGCTAAAATTGTCCAGGTGTATCTTAAACATTCAAATTTGCAAATCTCAGCCAATTGTCTCAAATCTCATCAAATGCATCAAAATGGATCAAAATCAAATCAAATGGAAATCTATCAATCAAATAATTAAATTCAAGCCTAAAAGGGATAATCAAATTATACAATTGATTTTAATCAATTAATTGTATAGTTTAAATCAAAAATCAAATCCAACCCATTCACCCTTACATGGCTAAATTAATTAAATGATTGAATTATATAATTCCTAATTTTCTTTGAGGAAAACCAACCAATTTTCCCTCCATTTGAAAACATCTCAAAGAGTTTTACTCAACCAAAGCTTGATCATGATCAACTCACTCTACCCCGTACCCTTGGGAAATTGCTATAAATACAAGCCATTTTCTTTGTGTTTGGGATCCAAGAATTTCAAGAGCAAAGCATCCTTATTATAGGCATTTGGAGAGCATTTGAGAGCTTTTGAGAGTATTTCAGCATTTGCATAGCATTTAGAGTATCATTTTTAGAAGCATTTGTTGATTTCATAGCATATCTTGGAGCATTTGAGTTAGATTAGAGCATGTTTTTCATTTTCTTCTCGTTCTAGGATTGTCGTTGAGAGAGATTAAGACTGAGAGCTCTCTTAACAAAGCTTAGATAGAGAACCATAAGATGTCATGGGTTTAACTTCAATTCTTAGATTAAATAGCATTTTCTTTCCATAGAGTTGTTGTTACTAATCCTAATTTCATGAAGGTGTAATCTCACACACACAAATGGTGCCCATCGTGGAGCTTTAAGCCTCATTTCTAATGTTTTATCTCAAATTTTTGTGTGTTTTGCATCCTTTTTTTGTGTTATTTTGCAAGAAGATAGGAGAAGAGCCACCTACAAAGTATTCAAAGCCGTCTGTGAACAGTAAAGCACTACGTACGGAGTTTCTTTCATCTCCGTCTTTCTTTCTTAGGCCGGCTGTGAGATAAAGTGGGATGCCTGTGAGATAAAGTGTGCCACTTGTGAGATAAAGTGTGCCGCCTGTCAGATACTAAAGACCGCTTGTGAACTTTCAAGATCCGCCTGTGACTTTTATTTGACCGCCTGTGGATTTTTTTGAGTCGCCTTTTAAGATTTTAAAACCGCTTTCAAAGTTTTTATTTACGCATAGTAATAGTTAAATGCCACGTAGATATTTTTTCTTTAAATCAAATCTCTGATGATTTGTTCACTATTTTAACTCTCTGTATTTTTTATTTCTGCAGATGAAAAATCACCCAAAAGTGCAGAAACCAGAAAAGCGAGTCACAAGGCCTAGCAAAGAGGTAAGGATTAAGGCTAAACATGATAAGCAAATACATGCTAAACATGATAAGCAAATACATGCATCTAATCTTTTAGAGAGCTTATTCGAAGAAGAACACCTTTATGATCATTATATTAAAGTGTTTTTTTCTTATAAAGAAAAATTTCGTACTCTTTGAATAGATTTTCATTCTAAGTTCTTCAAGCTTTGATTTGACCAAATTTGATTTAAAAAGAGCTTGTAGGAGTGAAATGGTCATTTTATTTTCTAATTTTTTCCTCACTTTGTATTTGTTGTGTTGACTAACTTGTTGGAGGAGCTGGAGTGGGAACGATTGCCACTAGGTGAGTTGAAATAAAACACAAATCAATCAAAAATGCGCCTAGACTTTGCTAGCTTTGAAAATGAGGTATTTATCTTATCAAGCTTGGATTGATTAAATTGTGGCATTTCATTTAAATCTAGTATAATTAGGAAAATCCTTATAATTGTCTAAATTGAACAAGCATTAGGCATATGCTCTTCACTTTTCAAATTGAATCAAAAAGCCAAACGTGCAAAGTTGATTTAGTGCAAAGAAAGGGATAAAGAATTGAACCACACAATCTCAATTTTAAGAACCTCCTTGTCAAGAGGTTGAAAAAAAACAAATATTGCTTGAGGTGTTTAGAACAAAGGAAGATAATAGGGATATTCTCTTCACTCTTTGAGTGAATCAGATTCCCAAACTTGTTGGACTAAGTTCAATTCTTTCTTTCCATATACATGCTAGATAGATTAGAGCTTTAAAGGGCCCGCCTCCCGAGATTTGCCTTACAAGGATGGTGAGAGGGAATGACTCAAAGTGGGATATATTTGCTTTTGTCATGATTTCATCTGACCCACTATAAATAAATGTACTTTACCTTAATCGGAAAGTGACTAAACCTTGTGAAAGCCATCCTCACTTCCTCGAGTAGTCTTTTGAGATTGCGCAAAATTGTACTTTCATGCGTGTGGGAAGCCCGCAAGGGGGTAAAGGATCTTGGCAAGGTTTAGACCGGAAGTGATTAAAACATTGATAAAATAGCAAACCTACCTTTTTAGAGTCATTGTTAAAAGCCAAATTTGTTTGACTCTATGGTAGATTGTTTGGAAGAAATTCTTGTACATGCTCGTAAAAACATCCGAGAACATACACTTTTAGTGTTGTCTTAGGGATATGGTACAATTTTGATGTGTGTGTTGAGCTTGCACTCTATTTTCATGCAAGATTCTTTTTTGACAAATCTAATCAAAGCCTTTAAAATTTTAAATCTAAAAAATAACAAAAAATTTGACAATTTCACCTTTGATCAGCAAAGAGTCGCGTACCAACAATTCAAAACTGCATACAAACAATATTGGACCGCTTACAACTTTGAAACATTGTGTATAAAAATTCAAAAGCCACATAAGCCACTGGAAAGTGTCGCGTGTCAACAATATAAAACCGCCTATCAATAGGCAAATGCTGCCTGCTAGCTGCAAACTGCCGCGTACAAGAATTCCATTGACCGCGTATCAACAATAAAAGGCCACCTAGACATAGGCAAGAGCCGCCCAGAAATAAAAAGGGGCAAACAGTGGATATATACCGAAGGTTTGAAAATAAGAAAATTCCATTTTTGGATACCCTTTTGGATGTTTTACCTCTGTGTATACTCAACTAGATCAGAATCCACCATTATTGGATATTTTGCAAAATCATCCACGGATTGATCACTTAAGTGAGATAAAAGCCTAGGCTCTTTATTTGATTTATGTTAATGCTAGTTTTTACTCGATCTCATTACATTAAGGCTACCCTACAACCAGATGGATCTTATCTAAGTCAAGAGTGTCCTTTTCCGGGTGATCCTTTTAGTTCTTCAAGACCATTACAAAAACCCATCAAGGAAACAGAACCAACAATGTCTTTTCCATTTGGCCATATAGATCCCGATCAAATCAACCATGTAAACAAGGATATGAACAAAAATGGAGGGGGAAATGCTGACCCTAACAACAAAGGATCCAACAACAATACCAATGGAGGAGCAAACAATGACCCTAACAATCAAGGGTCGAACAATAACAACAATGGGAGCAACATTGACACTAATGATGAGGAATTAACTGATGAAAAGGTTAATGAAGCTATGCAAAGTCCTTTCTTCATAAAGCTTATGGAAAAAGTGTTGGAAAAAGACAAGGAAAAATACTTTTTAGACCTAGCCCAAACGGGTCTCAAACTTCCACATGATTATGATGTCAACCAACTTAAACAAGAAGAAGCTGAGGCTAATCCCATTGACATCATGAACAAACAATTCCAACTTTTCCAAATGCAATTGGACACAATAAAACAAAGTGGGGTTCCTAAACCCTTTTCTATCGAAGCTTTGTGTCTATTTCCATTTGATAAGTCTTTAATCATGGTTCCATTTCCCACAAATGCTATCTTTCCTAAATATGACAAATATGAAGGAACAACTGATCCGCAAGATCACTTAAGGGAATTTTGTTCCTTAAGTCTAGAATTCATGCATGACAAAACTTACCTTATGAGGTTATTCCCTATAAGTTTTGGGGGTATGGCAATGGAATGGTTTCAAAGTTACCCTCCGACATTCGAACCTTTGAAGAATTGGCTTCTAAGTTTGTAACTCATTGTTCCTATAACATCAAACATGAGGTTGCAATGCTTAATTTATGTAACACCAAACAAAGAGAAGGAGAGGGATTCCTACTTTTCCTACAACGATGGAGAGCGGTATTTGCTAGATACCCTCGAAGTGTACCCGAAAAGGAGAAGATGGATATTTTTTTGAACAACTTGAATCATGAAATGAACTATCGATTAAGGCTACAATGTCCTAGGTCATTCCAAGACCTAATTGAGAATGGGGTGACAACGGAAGAGGTATTGGTAAAAAGTGGAGAAATTAAACTTTACAAGGATAACAAGAATAACAACAACAATACCTCCAACGCAAATCAAAATCACAATTCCCCTAACAACAACCAATTTTGGACGAAGAATAACAACAATAAAGGAGTGGTTAATGATGGAGTGGTAGAGGCTAACACTTTAAAGGCCACTCCTTTCAATCTCACTCAAAATTTAGTTCAAGCCAATAATTTGAATCAAGCATCCAAGGTACCCTTTAACAACAACAACACTAATAACAACTTTGGGAATAATCAAGGGACTTACAAGCCTAAACCTTTCTTTGCACCTACACCCAAAAGGACATTCACTAATTTGGGTGAACCATTGGAGATTGCATTAAGGACACTTATTGCAAATAAAATTATTGACCTACTAAAGGCTCAACCATATGAACCTCAAATCAAGCCAAATTGGTGGAGTGAGAATAGCCATTGTGAGTATCATCAAAATAGGGGACATAAGACCAATGATTACATGTGTCTCAGACATGTGGTGTAAGATCTCATAGACAATGGTGTGATAAAAGTGGAAGGCCCTCAAACTAATGAAGATCACATGACCTTTAAGACTCATTTCTATAAACATGAAAAAGGAGAATCTTCCAACTCAAACAATGGAGGAAACAGTGCGAATAATGTAAGAGGCAACAATAATGTTAACTTTGCACACACCTATGATAATAATATCACTGCTATATCCAGCCAAGAGAGTACTATCAATGTCATTGTGATCAAAGATCAACCTGCATGGAAACCTCTAATGCCATCACAAGGGGGCAAGCCTCAAAGGTTACCCTATAAGGGGGTAATCCTATTATTATTGGCCCTAAAACACCTACTATTTTGGCTAAACAAACACCACCTACAACAAAGCCTTATAGTTTGGTAGATCAATTACAAAAGACTCCAGCACAAATATCCATTTTGGAGTTGTTGAAATTATCTCCTAATCACAAGGAGATTTTGGAAAAAGCCTTGGTTGAGACCACCATTCCTATAAATTTGGAGGAAGATAAATTTTAGAACATGGTAGGACATCTCATAGCCCCTCATTATCTTTCATTTTCAGAGAAAGATGATATGTCTATCACACATCCTCAAAAATTACCCTTGCATATAGAGGTATTAATCCAAAGACATAGGGTCAAGAGAGTTCTCATAGATGGGGGAGCTGGTCTTAATATTTTTACTTTAAACCTTGTCAAGTCATTAGGGTTAACCGATTCTTCCATTGACCCTAAAAAGAAAATCACCATTAAGGCTTACGATGAGGAGGAAATATCTTCAAAGGGTATGATCATTCTACCAATTCAAGTGGGACCTATCAAAAAGGATACCATATATCAGGTCTTTGATATGAAATTGACCTACAATATCTTACTAGGAAGGCCATGGATACATGAAATGCAAGCGGTACCTTCTACATATCACCAATGCATAAAATTTCCATACATGGGGGAAGAGATCATGATTGGAGGAGATTCAAATCCATTCCAATATTGCAATGCTTTAAAGCCAAGTCATGAATTGTATATTCCTCATAATAGGGAAGGAGTCATCCCTGATATTACCATGGAAGAAGCCAAGGAGGAAAGTCCAAAACCAACATCAAATGTTACATCGACTTCTAACCCTATTCAAACTAACTCAACTACATCAACTAAGGGAAAAGAAAAGATGAGTTATGAGGGTTCAAATTCAAATGATAATTCAATCAAGACTTCAACATTGAGAATGGAAAATTTGAAACCCACCAAGGAGGAAAGGGAACAAACTAAGAAAGATCATTATGAAAAGATGAGTGATTTGATGAACCAATTTGAGAAACAATGTAAATTTCACTCAAAAGGGGTAGGGGAATATTCTGTTTCCCTATTTGATTTACCTACATCTCCAAGGACACATGGGAAGCCATCCAAAGATCATCAAACCCATAAATACAATTCCCATTTTGTAAGGGAATGTGACAAACAAACAATGGAAATAGAGGATAATGAAGTTTTGCAATGGCTTTACAAAGAGGATGATAATTCAGCTAATCCCAATGAAAGGGTCCAACATATCAACATCCAAACTGATCAATATGGCAAAGGATTTGATATCATGAAGAAAATGGGGTATAAGAGAAGAGGACCCTTAGGAATTAGACATAGAGGGTTGTTAGAACCTAGTGAACCAATTTGGAGAGAAAAAGAAGAGAAAGCCAGTATAGGTTTTCAACATAAAGGAGAAAGTTCAAGTCCCATGCATGATTTTCGTGCACATATCCATATGGTAGGTTCTAAAAGTGAAGATGGTTCTTGGGATTATGAGTGGGATTCCTTGCCCGAAGAATCTTGTCATGACATAGAGGTTGATACCATTCACACTTATGCAACTCCTCCTATAGTTGAGAATCAAGAACATGTGACTCAAAGTTTGACTTCAAATCAAACATCAAGTGCACCTCAACAAGTCAATGTAGAACACACACCTCTTTACACTCAATGGGTAGGTGAACCTTGGGTACCTTCGTGGGTGGGAGATTCTAACTTAGTGTTTAATCCACATGCTTTCTTTCCCATAGAAATCTTAGAGGACTCTGATGGAGAGGATTTTGATCCTTCTTCCATGGACCATCTTGAAGAGGCACATGTCATAG
>MU223713.1:1542961-1555717 GCA_018584345.1 Thuja plicata | reverse complement strand
GGTATGAGGTAGAAGACCATGTGTTAGAAGGATATGCGCAGGTCTTATTATCAGCACCTAAAGACCCTAATGAACCTAGATGGGGCACTTACAGAGAAAAGACCGATGAAGTGGATATTGAACTACAACTTGCTATTAACAAAAGGAAAGCATCCATAATGACATCCAACATTATGAGAAAGCATGGAGTCACACAAGAAGATTTGGATAAGGAAAAAGAAGCCAAAATTGCTAAAGTTAAAATTGAGAAAATTGTTGAAACTCAGAAGATGCAGAAGAAAAATGAGGAGAATACCACTACGCCTACTAAAACCATTTATCTAGACACATCTCCACCTTCTATACCTAGCAAGAAACCAAGAGGAAGGAAGGAAGTAGCTACAAGTCATCCATCCTCAAGAGCTACTCGGAGCAAAGCTAAGAATGTTCAAGCTCCACCTGAGGTAGGATTTAGACCTAGTCTAAATATCTCAAAGAATAGGATTGTAAATGAAGGAAGACTGGATACATTATCAAAATTCTATGACATGTATCAAGAGATGGATAAGACTAAAATACACTCTATGATCATATCTCACATGATCAAGTTTAAGAAGTCTATTCTTGAACTCAAAACAGTGATACCGGATAAGTTATGGAACATACTGGAGATCATGAAAATACATGCTATAGAAGAGGACATGAATATTAGAGAAGAAACTTTAGATAGTCTTCTCCCTATTTTTTCACATGATGAGAAGGCTATTCTATTAGATCTAGTAAAGCCTCATCTCCAAACTAAGACAAGAACTCTACAGATCATGAACAAAGAGTATGAGTAGGTTGGAAAGGAGACTAAAAAAGAATTTGCACAAGTATTTATGGATAGACACATGTAGCCACCAACGGCGCCTATAGAAAAAGTTACTCCAGCTCCTCCCAAATAGGTTACAACTCCAGTAATTCAGATTGCGCCTATGACAGGTCCACAGGATTCAGCGCCCACATTGACAATAACCTCTGAGATAGCTAAAGATACAAATGACACTATAGTAGTTGACAATGTAAAGATATCTATGATAGCTTCTGATAAAGATATGGATAAAGTTGATAAGGCATTTGAAAGCACTGAAGAAATGTGCACTGATAATACCGTCACACAACAAGATGAAGTTCCCATCAATGATCAAGCTGGCATAAATGAAGATAATCAAGTTGATATGCAAAGCGACAAGACACAGAAAAAAGAGAAACCAGTGAAGGTTGAATGTGTGGATACCAGCCAGAATACTATATTCTCACCATCCACTCAACCATCTACCTCATTGTTGTCAAGGTTAACTCCTGACTTAGAAAATTTGGATGCATGGGGAGAAGAAGACCTAATCAATATCAACATCCTTTCCATGGAAAAGGCAAAAGAGAAACAAGTGATGAGGAACCCTCGCTTCTTGGAAACAGTGAACATTTTGAATGACTTAATGCCTACTGATCAAAAAGTAGCCAAAGTACAATCAGTTGAAGATGTGGACAACATCTTATCAAACTTCAAGTCACATTTCACTAGCTTAGTAGAATCAGCTACTAAGATTGCAAAGGATGAATACAAGAAGGAGAGACTAAATGACTTGGTAAAGAACTTTACCTTAGATCTAAATTCCTTAAAGATTGGGCAGGCTATATTGAAGGAATTGGCAAAAAAATGAAAGAAAGTCATAGCAAACTGTATGAATAGAGTGAAGCTCACCTCTGAGCACACCAAAAAGATAGAAAAAGAAAAAGAAATGATTGATAACATAAGAAAATTAGTTGAAACCTCAACACAAGACATGAACATCTGCAATAATGTCTACCAAGGGCAGTTAGACAAAATTGAGAAAGCAAAGTTAGAAATCAGCAAGATAAGGGTAAGGCAGACTCAGTTGAGGAATGCACTTGCACCATCTCTAGCAGTTCTCAATGAGAACATCAAACAAATAGATAACACTATTGTGACATATGATCAAGGTCCCTGCATGGATTTGATAAAAATGGAAAATTTGACATATGCTTTATGCGTGCATCTTCAGACTGTTGATGCAATGAAAGTCTTTTGGCAGAAAGAGATTCAATCTCTTCAAGTTGTGTACCCAGAAGTCTACATGGAGTAAGTATATTGAAGACTTACAATTTTTTGCACACCTTTGTCATTAATTTCAAAGGGGGAGTAGTATAGAATGTGTATACGTGGAGAAGTATATATGTATATGTATATACAGCCATTTTTGTATGAAGTCATTTTGTATAACTTAGCCACATTCCTTTGTTGCCATAAATGAAAAAGGGGGAGATTGTTGGCAAGTTGACTTCCTAAGGAAGCATGACTTATTTTGTGTTGTCAATCATGGAAACAAATTCATACCTAAGTTCTGTCATGAAAGGAAAATGACTAAGTGTGAAAACAGAGCAGACAGACACATACAAAGATCAGCACATCAACGCACATGTTAGAGATCACACCAGAGCATGTGTGCTTAGGTATATACTCTATGCTATATATACATGCTAGATCCAAACGCGTAGAATATGAAACATCAGTACGGAAAATTTACAGGTAGATTAGTAAACCTACAGTCCAGGAAACAGAGCATGGAAGTCGACTACAGTTTTGAGTAGCGTGTATGATTTTATAATGTAATAGCTAAGCGCCTTTAGTTATAAGATTGTAATAATGTAATTAATGTTATAGTTAACACACTTAGGGTGACTTGTTTGGAAGCATTGTATATTTTTGTTTTAGGTCTGACTAGTGATTTGTTTTGGGTCGCGCCTATTCAGATTTGAAGATATAAGTATGTAATGTAAAGATATGTTACAAGTGTCGCTTATGATGTAAGTAGAAGTTACAGAGGAACAATATAATGAAGTCAGAAGATGATATAGCTCTTTAAAGGAGTAAGAGCATCCACGCATACACGGAACTGATCAGATAACAGTGTCATTACAACAATTCATTTTGATATAGTGCATATCAAAATTTAGAGGGTTGTAGCCTTCATCTTATTGCGCAGTGAGCCTAGGCAGTGAGCCATACACCCCTAAAAGGGTTATTGTAAAAGACTTCTAACAGGGTTAGACCCTTAACTAGGTCATTGTACTTAATTTGTAAAGACTACTTCTAACAGGGCAAAGGAACTTTAACAGGTTCATTATACCTAGTACAATATTTTGTGGGTACTAATCCCCACCGAAGTTTTCCTCTGATCAAGGTTCTCCATAATCATATCATGTGTTATGTGTTCTTGTGCTATGTTTCTTTGGATGCACATTTGATATATGTTTAATTGGCTGAAATATAATTAATAGATAAACACTGATTCACCCCCCCTCTCAGTGTTTCTAACAGAAATACCATCCCTAAGAGTGTCATTGAATGGATTAATCATGGATGAGGATTATAGAGTTTCCCGACTTCAACAATTGGAGATGTTGGAGGAACATCCATCTCAGGCTTATGATCATTTGAAAGGGTATCAGAATCGAATTTCAAGAAACTATAATAAGCATATTAAACCAAGAACCTTTCAGGTAGGAGATCTAGTATTGAGGGAAAATCCAAAAAATCAGGCTGATAGAGAAAATAAAGGAAAGTGGGAAACAAATTGGCTTGGTCCTTTTGTCATTGTTTCTTCATTTGGAACAAGGACCTAAAAAATGGCCGATTGTGGTGGTGATGAATTGCAAGAGCCTATTAATAGCATTCATCTTAAAAGGTTTCACACCTGATTCAAAGGAAAGAGTATAAGTTGAGAGTATCAGATGAGTTAGCATCACCTTTGTACATGGAAAAATTCAAAAATACCAAAAAAATGAGAAAAGATCAAAATACAAAAAAAATCAGAAATTTTAAAAGCCAAAAATATTCAAAAAGAGAAAAATAAAAAAAAAATTGAAAAAAGAGAAAAAAGTGCCTTGGTGAAAACCTAGCAATAGGTGCCTTGGTAGAAAAAAAGAAAAGAGAGCAATAATCCCAAAAGGTGAAAACCCGAAAACAGGTGCCTTTTGTCCCTTAGGTCTTTCCTAGTCACATTTGTACATATTGCGCTTCATCATCTCATTTGTCCATATCCTCATTGCATCCGTCATTTGTGCATAATCCTAATAAAGTCTCAGAGTTGCATTTTGTCGCATTCTAGGTTTAGTTGCCCTAAGTTTCACATTAATCACATTTATCACTTGGGGGGCACGCATCATGGATTTTTGGTACCGAACGGATTCAATAGTGCAACATCTTGGTCACACATCAGAAGCATGTTTTCAGATTAAGAGGAGAGACATTTTGGAACCTTTGATAGATATCATTGTTTGACCCTAAACAGTTTGATTGCATAACATGATCCTTGAGTTTCATTGACTTATTTTATTAGGATTAAAATTTGACATAACCTTCAATGATCAGACTGTCTGTAATTCTTATTTGAAAATCTTGATACATTTCACAAACACTTGGAAATTTTTGATGAGTTTCTCTTTGACCTTTTTTGAGTCATGTTCTTTTTAGCTAATTGATGATATTTTGACTAGATTGGCAATGATGGAGACATGATGTTTTCTTAAGCTTCTGTGTGACTGTCTTGAGGAAATTTTTTTAACTTGTGTGAATTCATCTAACGAAATGGTCATCGAAGTACCATCAAGGACAATCATATAGGAAGTAAAGTTAACCTTTGTTTGTTCATGCAAAAGGATACCTTGGCTATTTAGATTTCCAATATCTTAATACCAACATCCACTTGCAACATTGAATCTAATCAAACTGGTATTCATACTCCCATATTTGGTCATTCAACTAGTGAGGGTTGTACTTGGTTTCGTAGAAGGGGTTACCAAATGAGATGAAAGTCATATTCATATTCTTATGGTCGCAGTGGCACCAGTAAGGATTGTATCGACTCCTAGTTCCACAATGCTCAATGATGAAAATATATCTCTGTTTGCATTTCTTTTGCAAACCTTAAGGACAATTAGTTGCATTGCATCTTCGTGTTAGATTAATTTCTTTTTTTTATGTTAGTTTAAAATGGCTTGTATTTCTAGCACTTTTTCCAAGTTCAAGGGGGTAAATTAAAAGTTGACAACACTTTATCAATTTTAATGGTTTCAAATCATCAATATGAGATTGTTCTTTTTGCATTCATAAGCATTAATCATTAATCATTATATATCCATATCAAGTGAAAAGAAAAAGAAAGAGAAACATTAATCATTAAGTTATTTATCCAAATCATTTTGAATTGCATCATAAGTTCAATTGCATACATCAAAAAACCAAAAAAAAAAAAAGAAGATAGTTGCATTCATTTATCATTGCACTAAGTATTGCATCCATATAATTGCATTGCATAAAACATACATCATGATTAAATCAAAAAATCATATAGAAGTTAAGTTGCATTAACATCATTTACATCCATTTATCTATGTCCTACTCTAAGACATTGCATCCATAGCATAATAGAAATAAATGCATCATAGAAGCATGTAGATATGCATAAAGGAAATCTCATAATAATATCATCAAAGGGGGAATCAAAGATCATCATAGATAAATGTCCATCATCAATGTCTATAACATAAATCTATACATCAAAGGTACATCAACAAATGATACATACATCAAAGTCCTGATAAAAAATACAAATGATACATCATCAATGCAATATCAAGATATCATAGATCCCAATCTGTCTCATGACCCAACAGGGGCACCTGATCCATCTCCAGCAATACCTATACCTAAAACCCCTGCACCATCAGGATCCCTGTCACCTGATCTATCATGTGTACTAGGTGGTGCCTGACTAGTGTTCATACTAGTAGGTAACTGCACTAGTGTAGTCAAAAACTACTACAACATAGTAGAAACCTGATCTAATCGTACAGTCACTGCAGTCATCCCTGCCTATAAACCTCAAACATCCTGTACTAAGCCATCCACAACGGGAGGAATTGGAGGTGCATGTGATGTTGGAGGGGCATGAGGTGCCTATGGCGCTAATGGTACCTGTGGTATCACCGATGCTGAACTACTCTGAGGTTCCACCTATCTCTGTGGAGATGGAGGTCTCTACAGAATCTGTCCCTATAATGGAACCTGTCTAGCCACCTAGACACATCTATGCCTTTGCCTAGCCCACTCTACACCAACTCTGACAGGATCCTACCTTTGAGGTACTTGTGCCTGCGCTAATCTCTGTCTAGGCTTCCTAAATACACCACCTCAGCCTCTAATCAACCTTTCCCAGATGATATTGGACAACCATGCCATCATACAAAAATGCATATGGATACCCTCGAGCCCACACTCATGCTGAAACTGGTCTCGTGATAGGGATATGCTCCCAAGTCCACAGCTGTAACAAAACTGCACCTGCTGAAAGAGATGCACTGCGCCTATTTACAACCTCATGTAAATCATGGTATAACTGCGCTAATACACAAGAACCCCAATCAAATCTCCGAGGATGTGCAATTAAATCCTCCAGTATTTGACCCCATCCGATCGCAAAGCCATGACCTCTCCTATCTAGAAGTAGTAATCCTCTGATCACTGCCCCTAACAATGCTAGCAAAGTAGGAAAAGAAGAAAACTGTGCCCAAGTAATGCAATCATCAGCAATGGTGTTATCTCCAAACACCCATCTACATACACTGCTATCATACACTAAATCATAATATACCCACTCTCCATGAGTCGGGATCCTCAATAATCTATATACATCCTCGGCCGTGATAGTCATCTCACCGAGGGGTAGATGGAACATACTATGGTCAGAGTGCCATCACTCTGCCATAGCTGAAAAAAGACCTCGGTTCAGCTGAAACCAAGGGAGATCAAGAAGGAAATTGAGACCACATGTCTTGATAGTTTGTCACTCAGGAGGCGTGAGCTCATTAACTAAATCAAAAATCCAAGACACAACACCCCGTATCTGCAACTTGCAGTAATGCTCCTACATTTTGAAACAAAGTGAATCATATTAGTCTTTCTATTGGTGGATCATTCTAAGTCAATCAAACACATTAAATCTATCCTTTCTCTATTTTGAGTGCATCAACTTATTGTTTCTAACCTCTAGATCTTGAGACACATGGACAATTTGTAATCATTTTTTATCAATTTGATTGGCATATCAAACATTCATCAATATGACTTTCTAATATCCTAAACACTAAGTGACATTATGGACGTACATTTTCTAGCTTGGAATTCAATTGAGTTATCTAGACGATTGATCAAAGGACTTCATCTATTTTATCTCAGTTTTCAAACTGCATGGTAGGTAGCACTTTAATAAGTGTATGCGGCTTTTTATGCCCCGTGGCATTTAAAACCTTACACATGACACTTTACACATCAGAGGCGGTGCTTTTCCTAACAAGCGGCCTTTCAAAGTCCTATGCGGCTTTTTAATGTTCCTAGGTGGCCTTTAAATTATAGGGTTTCCTAGGCGATTTTTAGCTAATTGGGTTGCATTTTTGACCTAATTCATAGGCGGCTGAGGATTTCTCCTACATGAATCTTAAACGCGTGGAGGCAGATTTTCCCTAGCCTAGGAAGCTTTTAAACTATCCTACGCGGAGTTTTGCCATTTTATATCTAGAAAGCATTAAAATTATGTAATAAATGTTATTTAAAGAGCAATAAATGCAGTAGGAAGGTTCAAACCACTCACTGGAGGCCCGTTGTCAGGAGGTCTCTGATATCGGCGAACTTGCTCAAACTGATGCTCTCGAATGGGGACCACCATCACTGTCAATCATCAGAGGATCATAGCAAAATCTCAACAGTGAAAAGTGAAAATGAATAGTAAATTTGGGTTTTTCAACCTATTTAAGCTATTTTACCCTAATTTTGTGAGATTTTTGACCCATTCAGGCCAAATCTGCATATTCTGCACACTGGGGCATTTGTTCGACATCTTTTTAGCATCATTGTTTATCAGAAATGCAATCATCTTGGATCTATTCTATCAACAGTGTCATCAAATTTTTTGCATCTGAGATCAATATGCTTTCATTTCTAAGGGGGCATCATCATATCATCAAACTGGGATTCTGCATCATATCTTATATCAAATCTGGGGCATTAAAAATTCAAACTTTATCAGTGGGGCATCAAATCAAGTTTCAAATCGGAGTTTCAAATTAGGGTTTTCACATTAGAGTTTCAAATCAAAGTTTCAAATCAGAGTTTCGAATCAAGGTTTCACATCAAAATTTCAAATCAGAGTTTCGTATCAAAGTTTCACATCAGGGATTCATATCAAAGTTTCATATCAGGTTTTGCATCAATCAATCAGCTCATCAATATCAAATCAATGATTAGGGCATCAAGTTTTCTTTGAATCAATGCACTTCGCACATCAATTTAAAGAGGGGCATTTGTAGACACCTAAAATTGACCAGGTGTATCTTAAACATTCAAATTTGCAAATCTCTGCCAATTGCCTCAAATCTCATCAAATGCATCAAAATGGATCAAAATCAAATCAAATGGACATCTATCAAGCAAAGTGAACACAAATCAAGTTAAATCAAAGGATTACATAATCATGAAATCAAATAATTAAATTCAAGCCTAAAAGGGATTAATCAAATTATACAATTGATTTTAACCAATTAATTGTATAGTTTAAATCAAAAATCAAATCCAACCCATTCACCCTTACATGGGTAAATTGATTAAAAGATTGAATTATATAATTCCTAATTTTCTTTGAAGACAACCAACCAATTTTCCCTCCATTTGAAAAACCTCAAAGCTTTTTACTCAACCAAAGCTTGATCATGATCAACTCACTCTACCCCCTACACTCGGGAAATTGCTATAAATACAAGGCATTTTATTTGTGTTTGGGATCTAAGAATTTCAAGAGAAAAACATCCTTATTATAGGCATTTGGATAGCTTTGAGAGATTTTGAGAGTATTTTAGTATTTGCATAGCATTTAGAGTATCATTTTTAGAAGCATTTGTTGATTTCATAGCATATCTTGGAGCATTTGAGCTAGATTAGAGCATGTTTTTCATTTTCTTCTTGTTCTAGGATTGTCCTTGAGAGAGATTAAGACTGTGAGCTCTCTTAACAAAGCTTAGATAGAGAACCATGAGATGTTATGGGTTTAACTTCAATTCTTAGATTAAATAACATTTTCTTTCAATAGAGTTGTTACTAATCCTAATTTCATGAAGGTGTAATCTCACACACACACACTAAAATCAAATCATGAATATATAACACAAAAATTTTGGTAACCCAAAAACTCTTGAAGGTAAAAATGGGGTGGGGATGACACCCACAAATTTTCACTACTGCAATAATAAAGTGTGCCTGTTAGGGCTAAACATTTTGATCACTTCTGATGATCTACCCTGTGAGGGGTCTTCCCTACTAAGATATTTTATACTTATACAATATACCTTTTTAAAAGGATTTAAACTTACAACAAAGTAAGCACTCAGTTAAGAGATTTACAAAGGCTTGTTAGGACCACTCTGTTAAGAGATTTACCCTGATTCACTTGCTAGAATGTATCAATACCTGATCCTTCAGTTTGCACTAAATTTTTTAATAACAGATCTCCTCTTTCCAACTCTTAATTGACCTCTCAATCTAATTTATCTTTGTTCATCTCTTCACTGCTCTTCGCGGTCACTCTGTCTAGTCAATGCGTTAGATATTCAAAGTATGCATATATTTCTAATCTCTGCTCTTCACATCCACATCCAAACATACATGCTTACACACACCTCTCTCTTGTGATTAGGGTTTAAAGAATCCCATAAATAGATCATCAAGATCAAGATCAATGATCTAGATCTATCATCTTTTGTTTCTTAGGCATCACTAATTTTGATTGGTTGCATGGCTTGCATAGGGATCCATGCTCATAAAAATGGTACGTAATTAATGCATTAAATCTCTGTATATGATCATTAAATACTCCATAGAAGTCAACCAAAATAGTTTACCTTGGTGTTTGTGCCATTCCAAACACATATACAAAATTGTTTTTACTCGACAAAATAAAATACTAGTGCTCGGTCAATACTGTGTCACTCAGCATAGTTGTACATTGTCGCTTGACACTAACTCTTCTATGCAACTCAGAAATCAATTGCAGGACATTCATTAAGTACTCAACGACCTCTGAGTTGCTAGATAGTAACTATTACTCGGTCTTGGCCTTAGTGAGATGGCTTGGTCACAGTGATGACCGACCAACCTACCTTTAATATGACTAAGTGTGGGACACTAATAGACAACAAAACTTAGAGATCAATAGGAATGATGAGGGAGGATTTTTGTATACTGGATGGTGTTGGGACTGCAAAAAGCAGTAAGGTTTTTTGAAGTACCATGTTAAAATTTCACATTTTGACCCCCTAAAGTGCTTTTTGAGCCTATTTTCCCTGATGAGATTCTGAGGTCTACCATGCATGTAAGGTGCTCATCACTCTTTTTTTGAAATTTGAAGACTTCTCAGCTCGTTAATTTCAAGTTTCAAGTTATTTCATGATGTCTTGTTTTAGGCACTTGTCAAAATCTGCATTTATGCCTAAGTGTCAATCTGTTGTAAACGACCTAGTTTGCCTTTGACTATCTCGCACCTGATGAGATGTAACTAATTAAATGATTGAAAATATTAAGTTGAAGATGATGCAAGACATTAAATCAGTTAATGGTTTGTATTGTCATTGATGTCAACTTGATATCATTTGTATGATCCTGCCAAAGACTTCAGAGAACCAATGGAACAAAGGTTATGCTTCCAGAAATGCATAAAAGTCTAGTATTCACTAAGTGATAGAATACACAGGTGAAGTGCACACCATTAGTAAAGACAAAGATTAAAGTCACAGTAATGCCCGACAAGCAGAAGACAGTGTTGCCCGATGAAGCAGAATCACATGATAATCGATGAGGTAAAAATAGTGTTGCCCGACGAATAAAGATCCAATGTTGCCCAACAGATGGAGATCCTGAAGCTAACTGAAGCGACACCGATGGAATTGGCAGTTGTCACCGGCAACAAACTATAGAATTGACCGACGGAATAGAGAGATCAGAAAATGACAAAATATCTAGCTAGTAGAACTAAAGGATAGACTTGACTGGTTGTTTTATTTTTTTTATTTGACCACAGTTAAGTAAGTGATTTGTATAGTTGGCAAGAAGATAACTACGAGATGAATCAGGAGTTAAAGCCATAAATCAATTTGGCTGGATTGTTTTTCATGCCAAGAATCAAGAGCCAAGAAAAAAGAATCAAGAATCAAGAATCAAAGAACCTAGAATTAAGGAAAATCATGTCTATTTAAGAGACAAGCATAGTTCATTCTTCGTGTGGTCAATACTCAATCAGATACACAAGGGAGTGAATTAATAGAAGATGCTGAAGAGAAACTGATGAAGGATTAACTTCATGTAGTCCTGATCAATCAAGATAAGGGAGAGCTAAAGAATTCTGTAGACACCAACGAACAGTGAACCACAGCATCACATAGCAGAAAGAGTTAAGTACAAAGGTATTGAATTGATACATTGATCAGAAAGATATTTTAAGTAAATAGATCTAAAAATCTGCAATCAAGTTGCATTAGAAACAGGTCACTTTGTATCAATTTAACCATTGAAGCATTAAAGTCTCCTAACAGAGCAGGACTTAACAGTATTTTGTAATTGAGGTATATCCTAACAGATTACCAGAAGGTTGACTCATGATAGTAGCACCGGTCTTACCTAAAGCCTATTAACAGTCTAAGAAGGAGGCTGATTCAAGGATGGTAGTAAGATTTTGCATAAAGCATATTGACAGTCATGAGACTGATTCAAGGATGGTAGTGTAGATGCCAGATACTTAGTGACAACCTATGTATTGAAAATCCTCTAACAAGGTCACACTTAACAGTGTGTTGTAACGTTTAACAGGGTTGGCTCCTAACAGGGCTCACTTCAGAAGAGTGAAAATTTGGGGTACCGGTCCCAGTGGTTTTTCCCTTAACAAGGTTTCCACATTAAAATCCTTGTGTTATGTGTGTATGCTTAATTACTTTAGTGTTTTACATTCTACATATGCATTTATGGATTGACTGGTATACTCTGCATATTTACTGAGTATCGATAAATATAGTTTATTGCTTATCGATTATCAAGGAGAAACAGGATAGACAAGGTAAACCGACAGACAGTTATTTGTTTCAAATATTTCAAGGGCATGCATCTTGTTGGGACTTAATAATTTGAGAAGCATTGATTGGTGGATTAAAGTTTAAATTGGATAAAATTTTGAGGCCACTGATTCACCCCCCCTCTCAGTTATTACTAACAATTGGTATCAGAGCTAGGTTGCTTAGAAGGAAGGTTTCAATACCTAAGTAAAAGATCACAAGATGAATAGACAAGATGTGCCCAAGTTGAACAAGGACAACTTTACTTCATGGAAAAGCAGGATAAAGCTTCACTTATCAGGTATTGGCAATGATATTACTCAATACTTAGAAACTGAATATGTGTTGCCTACAAGACCATTAACAGTGGATCAATTAAGAGTAAAGCATGAACATAAATACATGGTTATAGAGCTTCCAGCCTCACTCTCTAATGTTGAATTTGAAGATGTCAAAGATTGAAAAAATGCAAAGACAATGTGGGACAAGTTGAAACTTGTACATGGAGGTGATGCAAATGTTCTGAGAGCCAAGGCAGAAAGCCTTAGAGGAAAGTTTGATGAT
>MU223713.1:1488067-1512969 GCA_018584345.1 Thuja plicata | reverse complement strand
CAAGGATGGTAGCGTAGATGCCAGATACTTAGTGACAACCTATGTATTGAAAATCGTCTAACAAGGTCACACTTAATAGTGTGTTTGTAACCTTTAACAGGGTTGGCTCCTAACAGGGCTCACTTCAGAAGAGTGAAAATTTGGGGTACCGGTCCCAGTGTTGTTTCCCTTAACAAGGTTTCCACATTAAAATCCTTGTGTTATGTGTGTATGCTTAATTACTTTAGTGTTTTATAATCTACATATGCATTTATGGATTGACTCGTATACTTTGCATATTTACTGAGTATCGGTAAATACAGTTTACTGCTTATTGGTTATCAAGGAGAAACAGGACAGACAAGGTAAACTAACAAATAGTTATTTGTTTCAAATATTTCAAAGGCATGCATCTTGTTGGGAGTATTGATTGGTGGATTAAAGTTTAAATTGGATAAATTTTTGAGGCCACTAATTCACCCCCCAACTCAGTTATTACTAACAGCACCCAGAAATGTTTCATGACCCGCCACTTTGGGGATGTTGAGTATGTGTATCAGAGAACCTATTTCTCGAATCCCAAGTCATTTTGATATGTTTTGTCTAGGTTTCAAACCCCTCAAAGTTGGTAGTTTGCTAGTCTTGCATTGTGTAATTGATCATAATTTTGAGTAGCCCTATTTGACTGACTATAACTTTTGACCTACTGACCTAATTGAAAAAATTCCTCTTGTACTCCATTATAGAGGTCAAATACTTCTTGAGTATCCATCATCAAGTTATGACAAGTCCATTTGGTCAGTTTGCTAAGCCCATTCCATTTGCAGTTTCTATCAGTGTGCCAAACTGTCAAATGCAAATTTTTGAATGACTTACTTTGAGGTCTTACAACTTCATACCCAGTTTAGTGAAATGGATAATTGAATGCTCCCCTATATTATAGGCATGGAAATGTGCTATCCTGATGGTTTCCAAGTTATGACGAATCCGTTTGTCCAGTTTGCCAATCCGATTCCATTTGCAGTTTCTAATAATTTGATGCAGGTCAGTTGCACAGTTTGGTCAGAGGCCCTATTTGCAAGGTTATATCTTGAACACTGTCATTGGCCACATCAGGAAAATGGTTGACCTGAATTATAGACCAAATTTTCTTCAAGTTTGCAAGGTTTTAGATCTTGAAGATTTTGTTTGCACACTTTTCAAGATGCTTTTCATTTGCATAAATCATTAGTCTTCATGTTTCCTGTTTCTTGCATTTTCAAGTGGCTACTTTTGAGGGGCTTCCAAATGTGCCTGGATGATTTTCAAGAGGCACCCTTCTAGATCCATATTCTTCATATAGAATACTCCTAGTATCCAGAAGCTTGGATCTTCAGGAAGTCATTTCACTTGTTTTCAAAGTCAAAACCAAATGTGTTTACCATTATTTAACAGGGTAATTTGCAGAATTGCTCTGAATAGGCAACTTGGGCGATTAAAATCTTTTCACCTATTTGGTTTCGTCAGCTGCCACTTTTCAGTATGGAATAATGTCAATCATAGGACAAGTGTACCTAGCACCATTTCCCAGTTACTTGATTTTGTCAGTTTTTGAAGCTACTTCTAGAGGCTAATTGTTGTTAATGAAGTCAGTTTGCATAGGCATAAAGGATTGAATGTTGCTATCTCCAATTCAATGCATTATGAGGCCTTGGACAGTCCTTTGCACTATAGAAATTACAAGAAAACCAAGGGCGCATTCATGTTAACAAGCTTGTGTCTTGATACATTCTCTTCAAAAATGGTATGCTGCTTTGACTGCAAAGAATATAGTCCTCTGACATGTGGCACATTAAGATGTTCATACAAGAACTATCAAAATTACTTTCATAAAGGATGTGGTAGGAAATGGGAAGCGTTGAGAGAAGCACACTCAAACATAACAAAAGGAGGAGATGTTTCAGTGGCCGGCACATGGAAAATAAAAAGCAAATCGCCATATCCATGTTAGCAGAAGTTCTACAATAAGTTTCTTTCAAAAGGTTGCGCAATGTAGAGTATTGGAGACTTCCAATGCATGAGGAAGAAAGTAATAACATTTAAGATCTTTTCCATCCAATGCAAGTGCGTGTGTAAAAAAAAAGAGACAGTGTATGTTAAGGGAGAATCCACATTGAAAATAAAGGAATTGCACATTACATAATAAAGAACCCGGCTTGTTGATTGAAGTAGAGGCATGTTTAAAACCAAAGGAGGAAAAATCCCTGCCAATGCAAAAATGGAAACTTTGAAATAAGGCATGTTACTGTTTGATAGATGCTTCAAAGAGATGTCATCTCACAAAATGAGGTGATTGCAGGATGTGTACAAAACAAATTTGTTTGTAAGGCTGTAGAAACTTTCAAGCTAATGCAATCGGCTCATGTGAAAGCCAAGTTCTACAACCTCTGCCAACATACTCTGCACCAATGAAGTGGCAAGATCAGAATCAGCGAATAAGAAAGAGTTTAAAACATTTAAAAAATGCATTCAACATAAACCATAATCTGCGTTGGAAGTTGAAGGAAGGCCTACAACAGGTGGAAGTATAGGCAAGGCATGATCATTGTTTAAATGCTATGCAATAAACTGGTTAAAAGGGAAGCAGACCTTAAAGAAATTGCAATCGGCTGGTGTAAAGGCATCAACAACCTTCATTAGCAGCCTCCCAACCCGCGCCAAAATGGAAGTCGTGGAAGCAGACAGGGAAGGCACCTGAACTGTTTGGCAGGATACTTCAAAGGGATGCCGTCTCATGAAACATAATGATTGGCAGGAGGCTTGTGTTGGGAATAGTCATGGTTTTATTTTAAAACAATAAAGATGAAGCCAAGGCAATGAAGGCATAAAGAAGTCTGCACAAATCTCTTATGCAAATCATTAAAACGATATACATGCATTATTTCCTTGAGGAGATGCGAATGTAATGTAATGGGATTATCCCACACGCATGGGGTGCTCAATTTTTTTATGTTTCTATAGTGTTACATGTTTTAAGTTGTTTGAAGAAAGAGCAAGAGCTCTTGGAGACTGCACAGCATGGAGTGGAGGGTTTAGTGTGTGGTGGGGCCCACTAATTTTGATGAAAAAATAGAATGCTTTAAAAATTCGAAAACATATTAATCCCACATTGCATGCACAGAGGGATTTTGAAGAATTTATAAGGAAAAACACAC
Source organism: Thuja plicata (assembly GCA_018584345.1). Lineage (NCBI taxonomy): Eukaryota > Viridiplantae > Streptophyta > Pinopsida > Cupressales > Cupressaceae > Thuja > Thuja plicata. Next base: position 1,509,796 of record MU223713.1, on the reverse strand, counting down.
AAAGAGTAATATGAAGAAGAAAGAGCTCACTATGCAAATGCGCTCAGGAGCTAGTGCTTACTTCGAAAACCAAGCCTGGGGAATGACACCCAAAATTTGGTGGTGCCTGCAGTAGTGACATGGTAGATGACCAAGCTTAAGCCATTGGTCCACGTGGCACAAATGACAAGTGGCACCCAGTAGATCAGTCAGAAAATCAGAGGATGCCATGTGGCACCTAGTAGGCGCCAAGTGGCACAAGTCAAATGTAGTTCAGAGGCACCAATCAGAAATTGACACGTGGCGCCAAGTGGACCTGCGAACCAATCAGAGGGTGACACTTGGCACATTCTGGTGAAGTGTGCAGATTTCATAATATTTTTATTTTGAAATTCTTTCAACAAATGGGTTAACCAATGTGCAAGTTATAGGAAAATCAATGCTTTTCTTAACGGCTTAATGGAAAGATGCACACTATCTAACCATTAAGCCATTAAGCCCTTGTGACAAGTGTCACATTCTGGTGCATCCTGGGGAAATAATGAATTAATTGAAATAATCAATTAAATCCATCACAAATGGAAAGTGGTTAAATAGTGAGCATCTTCCACAAGATCTAAGGGTTTGCCTAATAGCTTAATGGAAAGATGCACACTATCTAACCATTAAGCCATTAAGCCTTGGTGACAAGTGTCGTGTTTTGGTGCATTCTGAGAAAATAATGAATTAATTAAAATATTTGGTTAAATCCATCACAAAAAGAAAATGGTTAACTAGTGAGCAACTTCAAAAGGATCTAAGGGCTCGCTTAATGGCTTAATGGGAAGATTCTCACCATCTAGCCATTGAACCATTAAGCCCTTGCAACAAGTGTCACATTCTGACACATGGTACCCAGTGGTTCTGCGGGCAAATCAGAGGCTGCCACGTGTAACTTTTGGAAAAGGGTATTAACATGATATTTAAAAAGCTATTGAATCTGTGAGTTTAAAACATTAAATTGAAATATTATTCAATAGTCAAACTATTGAATTAATGCAAATATTTCAAATCTTCAAAACTAAAAATCTACACGGGAAGGCCAACTTGAATTAAAGTTTTAGAGGGAAAATCTTGTCCAAACCATAGAGTATTATATATTGCCGGAAAGGTCTCGGAATGAAGAAGATGATTTTGCAGACCAATTGAAGGAAAATAAAATCAGATTTTCATAGTTTCTGTTTGAACAGTTGCAGATATTTTTTGAGGACAGACATGTGTCGGTGATGAATTTTGTTTTTTCTTTCTCCTATATCTGGTTTTTTCTCCACTGTAACCGAGGATGGTGAATTCATAGCTGCATAGCAGGCATTAGATTATGGTTTAATTTTGAAGCTTTGTGTCCTTTGAATGTTTTTGAAGTAGAATGACATTAATAAAATACAGTGGAATCTCCAGTTTCAGATCTGTGATGTCTTTTTGTATTTTTGTTCATGCTCTTGTGTGTTTGGTCTGTAAGGCATTCTAAACATGCTGGTTATAAGGTAACTATGCTTTTACTTATGAGCTTCATTCAAGGAAGGAGTCAGTCTTGTGAGTAATCCTAGAGGGGAGGGTATTAGTATGAAAATATGATAGACAGATGCGAAAGTGAAAAGATAGTTTGTAAGGCACTCTATCTGGGATCTTGTCTGTGTTCTTATTAATTGGGTTTCTATTGATTTACATCTCATTGGACTCTTTGCCCAGGATTAGGCACTGGTCTAAGTTCTGAAAAGTAGTTCTCATCATCAATCAATTCGAATATTAAAATCTTTACTTTCTATTATCAAGAACATGTATGTTTAGTTTATTGTATTGAGGAATACAATCCATTTTAGTGATTCCTTAGAGAGTGAATCAACTAGGTTATGCCTCCTTAAAAGGAAGAAGGATGAAAGTCCTTATATCACTGGTTGTTGCTATATATATAGTCATAGTTTGTTTGGTTAAGCTTTTCAATTGGTTGTGCTTGATCATTTGAAAGGTGATTCATAAGTTGGTTTAACAAAGATACATAGAAAATCAGTGTCCACTTTTATATATACTGTGTAATCAATAATCATTAAGAGGTAAAACCTGCCTGAGTATATGTGGAGCTCAAAATGAAGAAGGATTTTATCCAATCCTTAGAAATTAGGCTTTTCTTGTACTTGAATCAGTATTAGGAGGCATAATGTTCAAGTAGTCATTTCAAGCACTGTGATTCATACAAGAAAAATCTCTAACAAAATGGTGACTTTGCTGGGGATGGATTGAAGGAAATCATGTTTAATCTGTTCTAGATTTTCTGGTACTGTATTTTTCAAAATCTTTTGATTCAGTTCCGAGTTCATTGAAAATGCTGGGGATAGCAATGAGAAAATCTTGTTAAGGAAATCAGTAAATTCTAGTTTTAAAAGTTACAAATAAAAATACCCCAATAATTGTAATCTGCTAGAGAAGTGAAGGTTAAAATCTCATAGGGGCTAATCATTTGTTGCTTCATTTCTGGACCAGATTGTAAATCCTAATCCCATACTTGTTATGGGTGGCGACTCTGTTTCAATTTGAAGAATCCTGGCTGTTTTGTGCCAGTGTAATTTCTGATTATCAGTTGTGATTTGATGTTTAAGATCAGCAAGTTTAAGATGTATGTTTCCTTGCTTGGCTGAATCAATACCATAATCTGATTATGAGAAAGAGTGTCAAGAAAAAGAATCTAAAATTTGTTCAGATCTCTATGTGTAAATAACCTGGAAGTGTTTTTATTTGCAGTGAAAGGAAGAAAAAGACTGTGTGACTTAGCTGGTTAGAATGAACCTAGAATTGAAAAGAATTTGGCAAATAGCTTTTGCTATTTGAAAGTTCGCCTCTGCGAGGAGATGGCGACTCTACGAAGAAAGAACCTGATGAAGCTACACAAAAGGCTCTGAATCTGCAGTGTTTCAAGTCAAGAAGCAAAAGAGTAGCTGCTGCAAATTTTATCCAGGTAATCCTCTTATTTGTTGAAAAGAAAGGTCCCTTCATAGGTGAATGAGTCACTAAGAAAAGGGAAAGAGATTGAAATTTTTGTCATATTTCTGGGTTGATATTTTCAGTTATTAAAATAAAAAATATGCTATGGTTTCATGAAAGAAGTGATGGTTTTGAAATCAAATAGAAATCTTTTTCAAGAATGGAATGTATTGTTGAATAAATAGTTCAAATGGAAATTCCAACTCTCATGGAGGGATATATGTTTTCTAGATCTAAAATTCACAAGAAAGATCTTGAAATTGCTAGTAGAAAAGCGAATATTGCATTAATAGATCAAGAGATCCAAGAAAAGGCCCTATTGAATTTGAGAGAAAGGTTAGGAGATAGAAAAATGGAATCAACATATTTGTTTTATCAAAAGTTTTCTAGTGCAGTTGATAAGCTTATAGCTGATATTGACCTTCCAGAATTAGAGTGGGTGCAATTATTTCTAGAGCTTTGTGTACCGGAATCGCTTGATTGGTCAGCATCTCTTAAAGAATAGGCATCTGAACATGTTGAAAGATGGATTGATGAAATCAAGAAATCTGAAATTGAAAGTGTAGATGATGCTAAATCTAGTTCTTATGAAGATAGTGTTGAATCTAGTTCTTCTGATGATAGCACTGAATCTTATTATGCTGATGATGAAGTAGATGAACATCAGATTGATGAAGATGAATCTTTAGTAAATAATTTTTCCTTTCAGTCTGTAGATTTGTATTCTATTCAGCACAATAATGCAGACTTCTTGTCTCAACTTAAGGAAGACTTTAATGAGCACCAAGAGAATGATTATGATGCAGACAGAAGTTGCTACAGTGATTTTCTTGCACAAAAAGACATAAGCCACAAAGTTTCAGTCCTTGTTTCAAATAAGGAAGATTGTTTTCAATCCATGTCATTAAATGGGGGTGTCCAAGGAAGCATTTGTGAGGCATTTGTAGAAGAAAGGGATAAAGAATTGTCAAATTTTGAAAATGGATGTGCATATGATGTCCCAACACCAACACCTTTTCATATAGCTGATTATTTTGATGAGATCATTGAGGATTTTCTTTTACAAAATAATAGCTATAGTTGTGCTTCTTCTCAAATTCATAGCAATGATGATTGTTCAACTCATATTGATGCTAAATCAAAATGTTCCATCCTTGGTGATGGTTACGATTTAGAAATTGATGATGGGTTTAATGAAGTTTCTAACTTACTCTTTGATGAAGAAATAGATGTGAATGAGCCAATGCTTTGCTATCCTGATTTTGAAAAGGTTTCCCATGTACTTTCTAATCCTTTGTATGAGGACATGGTTGAAAATTCAGTTGATCAGGATAATATATTAGATTATGAAAACAATAACTATGGCAGCCAGGATGAAATGACTGATTCAATTTCCTTTCACTCTAGTCAATCTTCCTCTAATGTCGATCTTGAAAATTATTACAGTCTGAAAATGAATGAAATTTTTCATGGTGAACTAAATATGAAATCAGAGGTTATGGTTCATCATGCTTCCCCTGATTCTTTGCATTATACATATGAGGTTGAATATGAAAAGTTTTTCTTTGATATCTAGGCATGTGTTGGAGTGAATTAGTATGTTTCCAGCCATGAGAGTGAGCTGAAATGTTTATTGTTTCAAAAATATAGTGATCTTCAAGGATGTGATGTTGTGATATCATATAGTGATCAACATATGCAGCTATTCAGTGCTTTTTCCTTGCCAAGTGAAGGTGATTTTGTTGATTACTTTTTGTTTGACATGTTGAAGATTCAGGGCAGCAATTTTGATCAAGTGAATGGATATGATAGCCTCAATTTACCTTGGATGTTTGGAGATGAAAATCATATGTTTGACAGAGGTAAGAGATGAATCCTATCTTGGGGCTTTGAGACTTTGTAAATAAGCTCCTTGTTTTTACAGTTTCTTTCTTTCCCTTTCAGTCGTGTGGTGTGTTTGCTTTCGAATAGAGGTTCCCTGTTTTTGGAGAAAAGTTTCAAAGGAGAAGAGAGAGAAAGAGGAGAAAGTTTGATTTGAAGTTTTGAATGGCCTGCTATACCAAGAGATTCTAAAGTCCTCTGCATGCCCGCATGGGGCACATGTCCACATTTAGAGCCGCTGTTGGGACTGAAAAAAGCAGTAAGGTTTTTTGAAGTACGATGTTAAAATTTTGCATTTTGACCCCCTAAAGTGCTTTTTGAGCCTATTTGCCCTGATGAAATTCTGAGGTCTACCATGCATGTAAGGTGCTCACCACTTTTTTTTGACATTTGAAGACATCTCAGCTCGTTAATTTCAATTTTTGAGTTATTTCGTGATGTCTTGTTTTAGGCACTTGTTAAAATTTGCATTTATGGCTGTGTCAATCTGTTGTAAATGACCTAGTTTGTCTTTGAATATCTCGCACCCAAAAATTTTTCATGACCTGCCACTTTTGGGATGTTGATTATGTGTATTAGAGAACCTATGTTTCGAATCCCAAGTCATTTTGATATGTTTTGACTAGGTTTCAAACCCCTCAAAGTTGGTAGTTTGTTGTTGTCTTGCATTGTGTAATTGATCAGGATTCCGTGTAGCCCTGTTTGACTGACTGTAACTTTTGACCTACTGAACTAATTGAAAAAAATCATCTTGTACTCCATTATAGAGGTCAAATAATTCTTGAGTATCCATCATCAAGTTATGACAAGTCCATTTGGTCAGTTTGCTAAGCCCATTCCATTTGCAGTTTCTATCAGTGTGCCAAACTGTCAAATGCAGATTTTTGAATGACCTACTTTGAGGTCTTACAACTTCACACCCAGTTGAGTGAAATGGATAATTGAATGCTCCCCTATATTCTAGGCATGGAAATGTGCTATCCTGATGGTTTCCAAGTTATGATGAATCCGTTTGTCCAGTTTGCCAATCCGATTCCGTTTGCAGTTTCTAATAATTTGATGCAGATTAGTTGCACAGTTTGGTCAGAGGCCCTGTTTGCAAGGTTATATCTTGAACAATGTGATTGGTCACATCAGGAAAATGGTTGCCCTGAATTATAGACCAAATTTTCTTCAAGTTTGCAAGGTTTTAGATCCTGAGGATTTTGTTTGCACACTTTTCAAGATGCTTTTCAGTTGTAGAAATCATTAGTCTTCATGTTTCCTGTTTCCTACATTTTCAGGTGGCTACTTTTGCGGGGCCGCCAAATGTGCCTAGATGATTTTCAAGAGGCGCCCTTCTAGATCCATATTCTTCATATAGCATACTCCCAGTAACCAAAATCTTGGATCTTAAGCAAGTCGTTTCACTTGTTTTCAAAGTTAAAACCAAATTTGTTTACCATTATTTAACAGGGTAATTTGCAGAATTGCTTTGATTAGGCAACTTGGGTGATTAAAATATTTTCACCTGTTTGGTTCCGTTAGCTTCCACTTTGCAGTATTGAAGAATGTCAATCATAGGACGCGTGTGCCCAGCACCACGTCCCAGTTACTTGATTTTGCCAGTTTTTGAAGCTACTTCCAGAGGCTAATTATTGTTAATGAAGTCAGTTTGCATAGGCATAAAGGATTGACTGTTGCTATCTCCAATTCAATGCATTATGATTCCTTGGACAGTCCTTTGCACTATAGAAATTACAAGAAAACCATGGGCACATTCATGTTAACAAGGTTGTGTCTTGATACATTCTCTTCAAAAATGATATGCTGCTTTAACTGCAAGGAATATAGTCCTCTGACATGTGGCACATTAAGATGTTCATACAAGAACTATCAAAATTACTTTCATAAAGGATGTGGTAGGAAATGGGAAGCGTTGAGAGGAGCACACTCAAACATAACAAAAGGAGGAGATGTTTCAGTGGCCGGCGCATGGCAAATAAAAAGCAAATCGCCATATCCATGTTAGCTAAAGTTCCGCAATAAGTTTCTTTCAAAAGGTTGCGCAATGTAGAGTATTGGAGACTTCCAATGCATGAGGAAGAAAGTAATACCATTTAAGATATTTTCCATCCAATGCAAGTGCATGTGTAAAACCAAAGAGACAGCGTATGTTAAGGGAGAATCCACATTGAGAATAAAGGAATTGCACATTACATAATAAAGAACCCAGCTTGTTGCTGGAAGTAGAGGCATGTTTAAAACCAAAGGAGGAAAAATCCCTGCCAATGAAAAAATGGAAACTTTGAAATAAGGCATGTTACTGTTTGAGAGATGCTTCAAAGAGATGTCATCTCACAAAAAGTGGTGATTGCAGGATGTGTACAAAACAGATTTGTTTGTAAGGCTGTAGAAACTTTCAAGCTAATGCAATTGGCTGATGTGAAAGCCAAGTTCTACAACCTCTGCCAGCATACCCTGCACCAATCAAGTGGCAAGATGGGAATCAGTGAATAAGAAAGAGTTTTAAAAATTTATAAAATGCATTCAACATAAACCATAATCTGCGCTAGAAGTTGAAGGAAGGCCTACAACATGTGGAAGTACAGGCAAGGCATGATCATTGTTTAAATGCTACGCAACAGACTGGTTAAAAGGGTAGCAGACCTTCAAGAAATTGCAATCGGCTGGTTTAAATCCATCAACAACCTTCGTTAGCAGCCTCCCAGCCTGCGCCAAAATCAAAGTCGTGGAAGCAGACAGGGAAGGCATATGAACTGTTTGGCAGGATACTTCAAAGGGATGTCGTCTCATGAAACATAATGATTGGTAGGAGGCTTGCGATGGGAATAGTCATGGTTTTATTTTCAAACAATAAAGATGAAGCCAGGGAAATGAAGGCATAAAGAAGTCTGCACAAATTTCTTATGCAAATCATTAAAATGATATACATGCGTTATTTCCTTGAGGATATGCGAAGGTAATGTAATGAGATTATCCCACACGCATGGGGTGCTCAGTTTTTTTTATCTTTTTATAGTGTTACATGTTGTAAGTTGTTTGAAGAAAGAGTAAGAGCTCTTGGAGATTGCGCAACATGGAGTGGAGGGTTTAGTGTGTGGTAGGGCCCACTAATTTTGATGAAAAAATAGAATGCTTTAAAAATTCGAAAACATATTAATCCCACATTGCATGCACAGAGGGATTTTGAAGACTTTATAAGGAAAAATGCACAAAGAGTAATATGAAGTAGAAAGAGCTCACTATGAAAGCGCGCTCAGGAGCTGGTGCTTACTTCAAAAATTGTGCCCAGGGAATGACACCCAAATTTTGGCAGGGCCCACAACGGTGACATGGTAGATAACTAAGCTTAAGCCATTAAGCCATTGGTCCATGTGGCACAAATGACAAGTGGCGCCCAGTAGATCAGTCAGTGAATCAGAGGACACCATGTGGTGCCCAATAGGCACCAAGTGGCACAATTCAAATGCAGTTTAGAGGCACCAATCATATTTCGACATGTGGCGCCAAGTGGACCTGTGGACCAATCAGAGAGTGACACTTGGCACATTCTGGTGAAGTGTGCAAATTTCATAATATTTTTATTTTGAAATTCTTTCAACAAATGGGTTAACCAGTGTGCAAGTTCTAGGAAAATCAATGGTTTGCTTAATGGCTTAATGGAAAGATGCACACTATCTAACCATTAAGCCATTAAGCCCTTGCGACAAGTGTCACATTTTGGTGCATCCTGGGGAAATAATGAATTAATTGAAATAATCAATTAAATCCATCACAAATGGCAAGTGGTTAAATAGTGAGCATCTTCCACAAGATCTAAGGGTTTGCTTAATAGCTTAATGGAAAGATGCACACTATCTAACCATTAAGCCATTAAGCCTTGGTGACAAGTGTCACGTTCTATTGCATTCTGAGAAAATAATGAATTAATTAAAATATTTGGTTAAATCCATCACAAAAAGTAAAAGGTTAACTAGTGAGAAACTTCAAAAGGATCTAAGGGCTCACTTAATGGCTTAATGGGAAGATGCTCACCATCTAACCATTAAGCCATTAAGCCCTTGCGACAAGTGTCACATTCTGACACATTGTACCCAGTGGATCTGCAGGCAAATCAGAGGTTGCCACGTGTAACTTTTGGAAAAGGGTTTTAACATGATATTTAAAAAGCTATTGAATCCGTGAGATTAAAACATTAAATTGAAATATTATTCAATAGTCAAACTATTGAATTAATGCAAATATTTCAAATCTTCAAAATTGAAAATCTGCATGGGAAGGCCAACTTGAATTAAAGTTTCAGAGGGCAAATCTTGTCCAAACCATAGAGTATTATATATTGCCGGAAAGGTCTTGGAATGAAGAAGATGATTTTGTAGACCAATTGAAGGAAAATCAAATCAGATTTTCACAGTTTCTATTTGAACAGTTGCAAATATTTTCTGAGGACAGACAGGTGTCAGTGATGAATTTTGTTTTTTCTTTCTCCTATATCTGGTTTTTTCTCCATTGTAATAGAGGATGGTGAATTCACAGCTGCATAATAGGCATCAAATTATGGTTTAATTTTGAAGCTTTGTGTCTTTTGAATGTTTTTGAAGTAGAATGACATTAATAAAATACAGTGGAATCTCCAGTTTCAAATCTGTGATGTCTTTTTGTATTTTTGTTCATGCTGTTGTGTGTTTGGTTTGTAAGGCATTCTAAACATGCTGGTTATAAGGTAACTACGCTGTTACTTATGAGCTTCCTTCAAGGAAGGAGTCAGTCTTGTGAGTAATCCCAGAGGGGAGGGTATTAGTATGAAAATCTGATAGACAGATGCGAAAGTGAAAAGATAGTTTGTAAGGCACTCTATCTGGGATCTTGTCTGTGTTCTTATTAATTGGGTTTCTGTTGATTTACATCTCATTGGACTCTTTGCCTAGGCTTAGGCACTGGTCTAAGTTCTGAAAAGCAGTTCTCATCATCAATCAATTCAAATATTAAAATCTTTACATTTTGTTATCAAGAACATGTATGTTTAGTTGATTGTATTGAGGAATACAGTCCATTTTCGTGATTCCTTAGAGAGTAAATCAACTAGGTTATCCCTCCTTAAAAGGAAGAAGGTTGAAAGTCCTTATATCACTCATTGTTGCTATATTTACAGTCATAGTTTGTCTGGTTAAGCTTTTCATTCGGTTGTGCTTGATCATTTGAAAGGTGATTCATAAGTTGGTTTAACAAAGATACATAGAAAATCAGTGTCCACTTTTATATATACTGTGTAATCAGTAATCATTAAGAGGTAAAACCTACCTGAGTATATGTGGAGCTCAAAATGAAGAAGGATCTTATCCAATCCTTAGCAATTAGGATTTTCTTATACCTGAATCAGTATTAGGAGGCATAATGTTCAAGTAGTCATTTCAAGCACTGTGATTCATACAAGAAAAATACCTAACAGATGGGAGGTTGAAATACTTGTGAAGACATGGATGGAGGAATTGGAAAGATAATCATTGGCACACACTTTGAAGGGTGGTGGAGTTGTGGGGGAGGAAATTTTGAAGGAATGCATGTTGGATAGAGGTAGAAGAACCGAGCTTAGATGTATGAGGTTAATGGATGGATTGGATAGGTGTGATGGAATTTTGTGGAGGATTGTGATTATGAGTAAAATAAGAAGGGATAATAGGATATTGAGATGTATTGGGATCATGACATGGAGATGAAGGGGTACTTTGATCTTGACTGTAGAGAGGATTGTGTGGTGGAATGGAAGTGATGAGTGAATATTGAGCTAGAATGGGATCATGCAATGTACTTGTTCTCCAATATATTACTCTGTAATTGAATGGTTTGCATGACCACCTCCTACTACTCCTTCAGAGGTAAAAATTTTCCATTGTTTGTGTAGCTTTTATAGGAAATTCATTAGAAATTTTAGTGGCATATGTGCTCCCATTATCAACACTATTAAATTTGGAAGAAAATGCATATTTACATGGAATAATGAAACTAATGAGTCCTTTGAGTTGTTGAAGAAAAATATTTTAGAGTAACCTATCCTAGTCCTACCAGATTTTCACAAGGTGTTTACAATGGAATTAGATGCAAGCAATAAAGCCATTGGGGGAGTTTTGAGCCAAGAAGGGATACTAGTTTCCTTTTTCAGTGAGAAACTCAATGAAGATAAGAAAAAATACTCAACCTATGACCTTGAAATGTATGCAATGGTTCAATCACTTAGGAAATGGAGGAATTATTTTCTACCCAAGGAATTTGTGGTCTTTACTGATAATCATGCACTTAGATTTCTGAATAGACAAGAAAAACTTAGCCATAGACATGTGAAATGGATGGAATTCTTGAAGTCCTATAAATTTTCTATCAAGCATGAGAAAGGGATTGTGAACAAAGTAGCTCCTCGCAACACCAACAAACTCCCCTTCAAGCACTCAACATCTCACTACTCCTTCCATTTACCCTTGATTCCTATCAAATGGGTACCCAATGTATTTTGTGGGACTTCAATTAATAGAGGGTAGAGTGGATTCCCACACCCTTCTAAGACCTTTCAAAATCCATCTATCATTCTTTCCCTCAAAAGTGGTTTCAAATATCAACCGTCCACTTGAACTTAGTAAATAATTATATTCCCTAGTATCCCTGGTTTTCCTATTTTCAGAGCACAACTTCCAAATTTCCCAAAAGAATTTATTAAAAAGTGGGAATTATAAAATACCCTTTTTGGACTTCTATCCAAACCCTATATCTTGGTTTCCAACTCTTCCAACAAGGACTTCAAACTACTCTGGATAGATTAGGTAATTAGGCCTAGTTTGGTTTGAATCACAAAGCAACTTGCCTTTCTATGCTTCCAAAAATACTCCTACCACCATAGAAACTTAGAGGGATCTAATACAACACTAAATAGACCATTTATTTTCCTCTTATCACTCTAGCCCTTCCTCTGCAACTTAATTTGCAGACACAGTCATAGTGAGCACATTGATATGCTCACATAGGGCATCCATTTTCTCTACAACCCCAAGGCCCCTATGCAAAACCATTTTAGTACCTTATACTACTTCCATTTTCCTTTAATTTACCCCATGGATATACAAATCCAAAGGTGGGAACTCAAGAAAGAGGCATTTTTTGAGGACTCACCAAGCTCTTAATCTAGGAGGGTTACAAAAATTTGACTATAAAATGCTTCAAACTCCACAAAATAGAATCAGACCAAGTGCATTTGAAAGGTAGGGGGTTTTCCATCCTAGGTGCATTAAGGGAGTCCTTGCAGTTGGTAAATTACTAGAGGCAGTGAATTTTTTCTTGATTATCTGGGTATGGGATTTTGAGATTGGGCACGACATCTGCAAACAGATTAAACTCAAATTCACCTTCTAGAATGTGAAAGTTTAATGGATCACCTTCTGAAGATGATGATGATGATGTTGACATAGGAAGGTCTATAATTGCAGCCACGACCTGACCCTCTTTTGTGTTTCTTTTTGGAACAAAGATATATCCTGAATGGTTGTTGGGGTAGGTTGGTAAGTACCTTCCTAGAGCGTCTCTTCTTCTTTTATGCATACAGATAAATGAAAGATTGATGTGGTGGAGTGAAAGAATTTTTGATAGAAAAACCTATTTAAAAAGGATGTACATGCTTGAATTTAATTCTATAAATGACTATGTAAAATAACTTGGCTCGACACCATCCCCGAAAATGATGTAAAAAATGATCGGTTCTATTAAGGTATCAAATACTAGGCAAGTACCATAACTCAAGGATTGGACATCCAACCAAGCAACTATCCTCCTTTGTAGAAAATAATTTAATTTATCAACCTGGGAATGTATTACTTGAAATGGGTCAACAAAGTATATGTACCAAGGATTCTTACTCAGACCACGCTATGGCTGCAGGAAACAAATTGCTTTTGAAAGGAAACTATTTTATAGATGTAAAGAATGCTGGAAAGTAAATGCAGAAGTGAAAGTGCTTGAAGGAAAAATACAAATTGAAAACATAAAGACTTGAAAAAATAACCATAATGCTTCAACAGTTCTGCCACTTTGGTTGCAGGAAGTGTTGGACTATCCTGCGGCTTTGGCTGCAGGAAGTGCTAGACTATCCCGCGGCTTTGGTTGCAGGAACTATGTTAACACCAGAATTATGAAACCAAGATGCAGGAAAATTGAAATATATGAAAATGATCCTATCGAGCTAACATGGATTCCTCACCAAGTGGCCCCCTTGAGTGAGTATCCAAACTCAATTAGACTAAGCTATAGATTTAAAACTTCATTCGCTATTGATAAAAAATGTATTACAAAATTCAGCTGTAAAGAAACAAAATGTAAACTATAACTGATAATGCCCTCCTTCTCAAATAGGAGTGGAGATTTATCTAAAGAAGGAAAAAATCTAAATTCTATCTAGTCACACCATAAAGATAGGTAGAGCTTTTATTACAACCCTATTAAACATGAAAGGAAACTATAAAATTGGAGATTGAATAGATCCATGAAAGAGGAAAGAAATGCTTTTGACAAAAAATCCAACTTCCCACTCTTCCCTATATTTCCTTAGAGAATTTATTATGATGCATAGGTCTTTGCTCAACCACTGCCACCTTGATCATCTGAATCTTCCCGCTAGTGTTGCGCTTGAGGTTTCTCCATGTGTACCTGTTGTAAGACTAGGTCGAGCGTCTAGGACATGGGTGCATTTTACCTGGTCAAGGTAACAGTTGCTAATTCAGTGTGCTGCACTCCAGATGTTAGAGACATTTATGATAACATACATCAAGATATGTATACATCATTTACATTTAAAACAACTAATTCATTTCAAAGAGACATAACCATAATTCTAAAATAAGTAATCTAGCATTTTCATCCAAGCGTGTCGTATTTAAGTGTTTTTAACCACAAAATAGGTTTGGTGGAAGCATGCCACATAATAGAAAATATAAATATAAATATTTTGAAAATCATGATGAAAACAAGGAAAATATCCTAGTAAAAGTTGTCCTAGGGCTTCTAAAGTATGGGATTAATATGCCTTATCAATGATGATGATGATGATGATGATGATGATGATGATGATTATGAGATGGATGAAGAAGATGATCAATGACATGATTGAAATGTACAAGGTATGTGATTTAATTATTTATATATATTTGTATTGATTAGTATATACATTTAATATTGATTTATTGATGTATACAACTCTAATGGAATGGTATAATTAATTCATTGTGTTCAATTCTAATGATTAAAACATTTATGATAACCAATGTATTGCTTATGATGCTCAATTAATTGATGCTGATTACATGTATATATTTTGCTTGATTGTCAACCTTTCTGGAAATAAGCAATTGACTACACACATCATCACCCCTTCTATTGACGATCTTGCATTCCATATATAAGGTAAAGGTAATTTGTTCATGTTTACGATCTGGCATAGTTTTCATATTGTCTTCTACATAATTTGTAGCATACGTATCATGTAATTTTTAGCTAACTTAAGATAAATGATTCACATATGCAGGAAATTTAACCCCTTTGATGAGGATCTTGCACAGTGACATGGATCAATAGGTATAAGTCAACACACCCTATAGAAATAGTTTATTAATCTCTTTATTTCTCTTTACACCCATATGCATTGAGTGGTTTAATAATAAGGTATTAACTTGATCATGATTTAACAGTACTACCCTCAAGATCAATTTTATGGCTAACTTCATCATCATTACCCTCATTTAGAAAAATATCTCGCTCCTTACCAACTATATATCTCATTTTATGGATTGTGGGAACCACCAAATAGGTACTTGTCAGATCTATCTTCCTTGAATGAGGGAAATGCAGGAATGGTAGATGAAAGTTTGACATGTAGTATGGCTAAAATAGGGAGATCAACTAGAGGTCAAAAGATTAGAAAAAATTCATTAAACACATGCAATTTTTCCTTGCTAAAGGGGGTTCATGTTCTTATTATGATGAGACCAAAGGTGACGTCAAGGTGCCCTTTTGGTACACACATCTTGAGAAAGAATGGGTACCCAAGGAGCTACCTCCAATTAACATTGATTTTTGTGTTAATCAAAGGATATATCACATTGCTCCATCCTCATTACATGGTTTGGGCCTATTTTCCATGGATGGGATAAAGGTATGTTACAACAAACTTGTTGAATTGATGGAGTTTGTTAGACCTTGTTATAATTGTGATGATTGGATGCAGATTGCTCAATATAAAAAAAGTATGTGTAGGTATGCACTGTCAGAAAATTATATACAATGGAAATAAAATGGTCAAAGTAAAATATTTTCTATGTACATTGATGGGAGACCAAAAACAACAGGGAATATTGCAGGTTTAATAAATAGTACGTGATCTACGACAACTGATAAGCAACCCAATTGCACATTTGAGGCACGTGAGGGGAATCGTGTTTTTGTATGTGTGATAAAATCAATAAGTGTAGGGGAAGAACTGCTAATAAATTACCATTTGAATCGCATGGATAAAAACAAAGATACTATCATGGGGGTGGTAAGCACTATATACCATTTAAACTAACCTCAAGTTTATGAATCCAATATACCATTTTATTACTATTTTTTTTGCTGAGTCTATTGCTTTCAGTTCACTAAAGTTTTTATATTTAATCTTTGTCATAGGACAACATGGATCCCCACATGATAGAGGCAGCGGGGATGCTCCACACACCCATTCTTCAACAAAAGTAAACCTTATTGTAATTGTACAAATTAGATAGTTGAAACACAAGATGTGGTAACACAAAAAACCCCTGTTAGAAGGTAAAAACTGTGGTGGGGATGACACCCACAAAAAATTCACTATCTGTAGATTGGAAGGGGTCGGTTAAGGCTTACAATTTGATCACTTCTGATGATATACTCTATTAGGAGTACTATGTGGAGACTGGTTAAGTTCTACTTAGTTAAGAGCTTTAGCAACACTATTTAGTGTGCACTCGGTTAAGAGATTTACAATAGGATTGTTAAATCCACCTTTCTTGAAAGGATTTCTTCTATTTGCTACACTTGTTAGAATGTAGACAAAAATACTCATTGACTTGAGTGTATGGAATGTAAATATTGATTATTATAGATCCATTATACAAATCACATGTATAAACATTTCACCTAATGTGATTGATTAATAGGTATGTTTCTCGGTAGCCTCTGCTCTTGGTTCTTGATAACCAAATTCATCTTTTGTTGTTATGCTTCTTGAAACTCTCAGCCTAATCCATATATTTTTTCATTGGCTAAATTCATCCTCTCATCTATGATAATGAATTATTAAAACATCTATTTATAAGATATATTGACCTAATTAAGTTTCACGTATGACAAAACTAACTCTATGATAAAAGGTTTACAACTTGACCTTGATCTCCTAGTTTGCATGTTTTTAATCAGTTAGACTGATTAAAACAATTGCAATAATGTTGTTTGTCCCTTAAGTAATGGTTTTAAAAAAAACCAAGACTCTATAAATAGAATATATCTATTTTATCTGACATGGAAGTCAAATCCACTTTTCTCGAGATATAACTGACTTTTGGTATCTAATGCTCAGTTTTCTCTTAAGTCAGGTTGACTGTCTTTCAGTGTTTCTTGGCTGAACTGCCTATCAGGTTCCTTGCTTGTCTGTTCTTTTGGTTTGCACTGTATTCTGCTCGTTAGGTTTCACTGTCAGTTTACTCTTGTTGGGTTCCACTTTATCATGTTCAGTTTGCACTGTCGGTGTACACTTCAAAACTGTGTCATTGGTTTTCTCCTTTCTTAGCATTTTTGATTTGAACTGAAAACCTAAATTTCAATGTAGTGTAACCGATGGATTATTACAACTATTTTCTCTTTGCATACTAATAGAAAAACTTTATGTCATCAGCTAGTACAGGCAATAATGACAGTCGTGTATGGATATAGTACATAATTTTAGACCATGCGGGCATGGATCTATAGACAGGGATGAGAAGAGATATTATATCTAAGACCGCTTGTCTTGATAATACTTTTTGCATAAATTATAGTTGTTTTGGTAAAGACTAGCTACAGAGTAGTGATAGAATATTATGATAGATTTGGTCTCTAAGTTTTTAAGATAACTTGGATGCGAGCATGTTTTATGAAATGCGAGCTTGAGGTGTGGTAGAATAAATTTTCAAGATTGTTATTTGTGATTCTTGGGTTACTATATTCTTGGTGATGTCAGTTGTGGCGTGTGATCTTGTGAAGACTTATTTGTGGTTGACTACAGTGATGTAATGTGTTTAGAGGATAGCGAGCATGGATTATGGATCTTGGAGTGTAATTGATGATTTTTATTTGATGTTTACTTGTTTAAGGTATAATCTATATCTTAGCAAGGGTCTATGCAATTATTTATGCATTGGGGAAGTCCTAATTGGCAAACCTAATTGCTTATTGTAACTTATATAAAGGAGAATTGTATCTTGATGAGGCAATGTGGAAGTATGATGAGGAAGTTCCAAGCTTGTAATTTTGAATTCTTCTAGATATAGAGAAGAGATCGTGATTATGATGAAATTCATTGGAACTATTTGGGGAAAGAAATTTGCTATCAATAAGTTCACTGTTTATTTTATGCGTCTCTATTTGTACTTTGGACAGTGAGTCCAGAAGGTGGATTTAACCTTCTCTTTTGGGTAGTGAGCCTCTTATTTCTCTTCACTCCTAACAAGGTCTATCCTTTAATGTGAACTATGTACTGTATGTAATAATCAACTCCTAACTGAGCTAGACCTCCTATCAGGGATATAATATTTTCAGTACATTATTTGTGGACATCATTTCCACCGGGGTTTTTCCCTTAACACTGTTCTCCTTGACTACAATTGCTTCTGTTATGATGTTGGTTTTGATGTTTTCAGATTTGCATTGAGTAATTGGTTTATAAGTTAAAATTTTAATAATTTGGATCACAATTGATCCACCCCCCTCTCAGTTGTGTTGGTGGACTATTATTTCTAACAGAAGATTTGACACCATCCACACCTATTGAACAGATAGAAAAACCTGTAGATGGGGGTGGTTCGCAAGAGGAGAAGTAAGAGAGGAATTTCTTCAAGAACAATAGAATTTATTTATGGAAGAGGAACAATCACAGGAAGACCAAGGTTCACAAGGTCTTGATGAACTTATTTCTTCTCTAGAGTAGCTAGGAGAACAAGTACCTGACACACGTAGGGAACATAAAGGAAAAAGGATATCAAAGCACAAACCTCCTTCTTCCCTCACATGTCATGTTATAGTTTTATAGTTTAAAAATACATGTTATATAAGAAGAGTGAAGGGGAGTTAGAGAAATAAAGGATGTAGAAAATCATTTATAGGTAGAAAAAAAATATTTATGTGCTAAAGAATAAGGTTGACACAATAGTAACTACGATGCCTCAATTGATGGAGTGTAGGGAACTACATCAAGTTTATTAGTTGTATTTGAAGGAACAACATATTTTGTTAAGATGATAATGATTGTTAGAGATTTGATTCCTTCCTTAGATATGCCTCAAGAGTTTTACCAAGTGTATCAATCTTCTCATGCATCTATTAGAAATTTTCTATGTGAATTTTAACATTTCAACTATGGTGTTCCATAGGATACGGAGTGGACCCCCTACAAAACATTGGGGACATAAATTTGAGGCATCTCATATTTTAGATCCATAATGAAATTATCAGGGGTGATAAATCTAGGGCATACTAAGAGAAAAAAATTAACATCATGTTGTCATTAAGGGTTGAGGCCTAGAAACCTAGGACCTTGTATTATGATTGATATAACTTCTATGGAATTAAGGATACAGAAGTAGAATTCTACCTTTGAGAGGAGAGGCATTCCAAGAATATGAAAAAATGGCCAGGGTTGAAGGACAAACCATAATTGGACATCTAGTACAATAGTGGAACAACTTGACTGGTGAGATGAAACAAGTTGAGCCTCATTTATTGCTAAATTATCATGAAACTAATTAGAGGGAACCCAAGTATATACAATTGGGGAGAACAAAAAAAATGATTGGTTGTCCCTTATTTTTAAACCACCCATACTTCTATGGACACTAATGATTAGTAGATAAAATATAGGTGTCTACAATGAAAGAGTAGAGAGATCCAAATGGACAGGACTAGAGAATATAAAAGGATTTTATTATAACCTGGAAATAGGAGGAGCAGGACATAGTATTGTTGATGATTTTAGAATTCATGCCTGAATCAATAATTTTCCTATTGCTCCATGATTAAGCAATGTTTAATATGTCTACTTTATTTTGGTTATACATTTGGGTCATTATCAGAGTCATGGGACTTGGTTAATAGGTGTCTTTTAGATTATTTTTTGAGCTTATTATCATGGACATGAACTTATTTTTTGAATATCTTTTTGGATGATGAAAACTCATGTATGGTTATAACTATGCAATCTATCTATATTAATCTTAATCATGGTTTGATGAATGGTATTCTAATAATAAATGAATACATACATCGGATGTATATGTCCCTACTAATATCATGATGTAGGAGTAATTAATGAAGCAATACAGTCAATTTGGCACTCAAGAAGGATCATGCCATGAAGACCAAGTTAAGATAGTTGAGCAATGAACATCATTGAAGTAGTCTACAACTCATATGGAGGATTTTATGGGCCTTTAATGGTCACTCATAATGAGGAGTAAATCTAGAGAAGGATTGGATAAGCTATATTTTCTCTCTATATAACTGAATAGTTAGTTGTTCCTTGTTTGTTGGAAAAATTTCCTTCTTTTTTGTTATGTAATAACTCTTGTCCACCTATTTATTTTGGTGTGGACTAGTTAGTTGTTAGTTAGTAAGTAGCATTATATTATAAATAAAGTTATGAAACCTCTTCAGAGGTTGACAAAATGAGAAATCAAAATAATTTAGAATTGTAGTTTTCATTTTAGGAATAGTTTAAGTTTAGTTTCAAGATTATGATGTGTAACAATACTTTGGAATGAATAAAATTATGATGTTCTAAGTTTATAGAGTTTAGTTGAGCTTTGGATATACTCACTCAAGGGGGGACACTTGGTGAGTAATCCATTTCATTTAAGAGTTAATTTTATTTTAGTTGTAGGTTTTGTTATGAAGTTTGACTATTCCTGCTGCTATTGGAGATAGTTTCTTATGACTATTGTTGAAGCCAAATTAGATAAAGTAGTTTCTTGTCTGTCTATCATGAACATTGTTGTTTTTAATTACATGAGTTTATCTCTAGCAGTGGGTTTGTTAAATCATTTGAGTTACTTTATTTTCAAGCATTTTCTTTCCAATAGTGTTTCCTTTCAAGTTGTAGGATAGCATGGTTTTAGCTATAACTTAGTGCACATACAGTGTTGTCCCATTTAAAGTACACATTTCTAGGTTGACAAGTAAATGAGCCTTCACCATAAGAATTATAGCTACTTAGGATGGATGTCCAATCCCTAAGTTGAAGTTTTACAACCTATTTATTTCTCTAATTGGAAAGTCTAACACCCCTCAGTATCCAAAGTGTTCATCTGGGACACATTTCTAGGTTGACAAGTAAATGAGCCTTCACCATAAGAATTATAGCTACTTAGGATGGATGTCCAATCCCTAAGTTGAATTTTTACAACCTATTTATTTCTCTAATTGGAAAGTCTAACACCCCTCAGTATCCAAAGTGTTCATCATAAAAAAAATGAATTCCAAGGTCAAAGGTGAACCTCCTCATAATAGGTGCTTAGTAATCATGCCTAAAGCCTCTCTTAGGAATAGCTTATTCAATCTAAGGATCACTTATCCCACCATGAGGTGCATTTAGTTTGTCAACCTAGGGACATATACTTGAAATGGTACGACATAGTATGTGCACTAAGTTCCTCAAAGAGTTACTCTACCTATGCTGTAGGAAAGTAAAATACATGAAAGGAATCTATACTAGTGCTGAAAGAAAGGAAACACACCTACTCCTTACTGAAATGAATGCTAAAAATTGCAAACTCTACTTAAGCCTATTATTTCAACCTAGAGCATCCACTATGACTATCCTTGCAAGTGTTGCAGGAACATTCACAAAGTACAATGTTGCAGGAAGAAACTATAATCTTCTATCTAGAATGCTAGCAATGTAGAAAATAAATCTACTCTAATCCACCTCCCAAGTGGGCCCCCTTGGTCGGCTTCTACTAATCTATTAACACAAAAGATAAACCAAAAGTCACTTCATTATGTTCCAAGAACTGATTACATGAGAATGGTATGTAAAACTAAAAATGAACTTGGGTGCAAGATACAATCAGAACATTGTATTCCAAAATCTCTGAACTTTCAAAATAATAGTCTCCTCCCTATAAATAGAGGATTGACTTCTTTATTCTAAAACATAAAAGGAACCATCTAACTAAAACTACGCTAGAGAGAAAAAATATGAAATGCAACAGCCCACGACATATGTAATGAAGTCTGGGAAACCAAGTCAACATGATGGGAGTGCGGAGGGAATATAGCAGCGCTTCCTTTATGTATTTCTAAAATAGTGGCTCCTCATTTGCAGTAGTCGTGTCTTCAAATGCCATGATGGTTATCCATTCGCAACTGGTATTTGACATTCTTTTTGAATGTTGTTGACCACTCCCAAGCGGCTCCTATTTCCAAGTAGGTTAGTTATCATGCAAAGATATTCATACAAGTAGCTTAATCAAATTGATCCAGATATTAGAACACACATTCTGATTATTATATGAAATACTGCAACATATATATAATATTGGCACAATATGACAT
>MU223713.1:1476467-1488017 GCA_018584345.1 Thuja plicata | reverse complement strand
AGATATTAGAACACACATTCTGATTATTATATGAAATACTGCAACATATATATAATATTGGCACAATATGACATATCTATTCTACCCATAGGTTTAATGGTTCTATCTATACTTTGACATAAGTTCAACTGATTATAAGTCCATGATTATTCTGGTAATACTTAAAAATAGAGTATAAAGATTAATATAATAGAGATAGTAAATGGTGTCATCATCTGCCCCCTGGTAAGTTGAGTGCTTGTCCTCAAGCATTACATCTTCTGGTAGTTTCTCTGAAATCTCCAACCTCTGTCCTCCCTCGCCTCTGGCTCTTGAAAGTGTAATAAAACCCCCTTATCTTCTCCCAAACATCCACTTTGTGATCCTCCTATAGTTTTTTAAGTCTATCAGTATTGATGTCATACAGGGGCCAAAGGAGCTTGGTGGCTGCATGGTGAGTGGACACCAGAGTTCCTTTCTTATTTGCCTTCCCAGTTGCATGTATTTTGGTGCTCTTTGAATAGCTACTTGGAGGTTGATAGGACTGTGTGGTTTAGATTTCTTCAATGCTTTGAATAACCTACCCCATCTACTTCTGGCACCAGCCAGGGCTCTCTGAAAGATGAAGTAAGACAAATGATCATAATTTGCATAGACCTTTGTTCAAATCCCAAAAATATTATCCCTGGTTTCCTCCTTAATTTTTCCATATGTCAAATTGAGCCAATCTCTAAGGAGTATATCTAGCTTGTTGCTCTCTGCTCTTAATGGCAATGGCTCTATTTTCTCCTGTTCCCTATAGTTTTCTAGTTGTCTATCATAGTTGGCTTCATTGTGCATGCAGGACATTAATGCCCTTAGGTGTACATCCTCTATATAAAGTAAAGGGTTCCACTCAGTCTCTACTGGAATGATGAAGTTATGCATGTACAGTTCACAAAGTATATTTTGTTTCCATGAGGGAAGGGTCTGGTAAAGGTCATAAAATTCTTGGGCTGACTTGAACTCAGAGTCTATATCTTTAATGGTCATCATTAGTTGGAACAAGAGGAACTATTCTTTCAAACATATGGTATAAAACCTAGGAGGTGGTCTACATGCAATAATTTGATCAGCCAATTTGAGGGCATGATCCATCTTTTGTTTCTATTTTTCCAATTTCTCTTTCAATTATGTAATCTCATCTCCTTGCTCTGTTATGGCTTTCTTTAGTTTCTTTTTCTCTTCTCCCCATAAAGTTGTTGTTAAAAAATACTTATTATGTAATCCAAACAAAAGTGTCTGCAAGGTGATTGGGCCACAATCTTCTTCCTGGTTACTCTACCTCCTCTGTTCCTTCCATGACTACTCTAAGAAAATTATTAACCAAGTTTTGTTGTAGGGCACTAAAGCAGTTTCTGTGTAAGTTGACTGATGGGTTACTGAGGCACTCTCCTTGTTTCTGTCTGGAATATCCTGATGGATTTCCTAGGGACTATTTTGGTGAACATCAGGTTCAGCTTCATAAGTTTATGTTGAATGTGGAGGAAAGTCTGGAATTGCAGACTAATTTAGGGAGTCGTCTGGAATGATTTGTACATTGGGTTGTTCATCAAATTGCAAAGGAGAAGCAGGTTGGATTTCTGAGGACACTCTAGGGAGCTGACCTCTCATTCTAGGGCTTCTTCACACAGGGGTTTCTTCAATCTCTACAACCTTTTTCTTAATATCCTTCTTCAGCTTCTCTACTACAGGAGTAGCTACTATAGGAATTGACTTCCTTTTATCCCCCTTTGAAGTAGTAGGGGTTTGTGGCTTGGCTACAGGAATGGAAGTTTCTCCCTCTAATTTTCATTTTCCTTTGGTTTGGGAAGAAGTGGGTACATTGATCTCATTAGCAGGTAAAAGCATACTTTCTCACAAATTTTTAGTTTCTGCCCCTTGGGTATCTTGCTCATCAGTTGGGTCAATTGGTATTGCATCATCGTGACCAGATTGCACATTAGGGTTAACCTATGGTTATAGGTTTTATGTTGGAAAAATTCTGACCATGCCATGGGAGAGGCATCCCTAAGAGATCTTTCTATTAACAATTTAATTAGGGCATGGTGGGTGATAGAATTGACATTTCCTTTTTGGGTCTCCTCAGCACTAATGCATAGCATATTGTAAAAGAAATTGGGGACATTTACTAGTAGATTATGCCTTACATAACTCAGTAATTTAAAATGATGTGCATTTAAATTGTAAAATCTCCCTTCACATGTAAAATACCTGATAATATGCGTAGCCAACTCATTATACGATGGAGGGATAGACATTCTTTTGCACCCTTGTTTGGTAATCTCCAGTTGAGGGCCACCTGGTAGGGTAAACTGGGCCCTATCTCATCTGGCATCATGAACATTAGGGTAGTGCTCTCCAACCATTGGTAATATAGTAACATCTTCTATCTACTCCTTTTTTGTGACCACTGTCAATCCCCATACAGTTGTTTGCCCTTCTTCGAATGTACTTGCAAATTCAGCTACTGAGTCCTCATCAAATTCTGTTAACTTTAAGAAATACCCTAACCAACCACATGCATTAAACCTTCTCACCACTTCATCATCTGAAAGTAACACACCATGTACTACCAGATTGTGTCTCTGTAACTGGCCTCCCATATGTGCTTGCCAATTTTCAATTTGTATGTTCTGTAGTAGATAAATGCCTTGTTCCTTGAATTTCAGACTACTCATTTTTGAAAAACTATGGGCTTCCTTTTGAATTCCTATGTTATCCTCTACATGAACAATGGTGATGTATTTCAACAAGATAAGTTATATTTCTTACTGCGGGTTGCCACATAACTTAATTATAAGTCACATCAGGTCTGACAATCAGAGATAATTTGAGAATAAAGGTACGATAGTTGTGCGATATAGTAATGGACTTTAATGAGACAAAGGTGAAGTATAGATTTGAGGTGACGTTAAATATTTTAGGAGTAAATAGAAATGACATTTTAGGAATTAATACACTTCCCTCCCCCTATAAAACATTGAAAAGTTTCCACACTTGACATACTTGGCACGAGGAATTGAACTGGCTTAATGCCGTAATGATATATTTATTGCAGTACTAGATATAATCATCGAAATCTATGCGCTAAAAATGGAAAAAAAATTGAAATTATTGTACCTATCATTCGATCTTTGCACGTGCCAGAAAAAGTTGGCAAGAGTAGAATGAAAGTGGCGGTGGTTTGCATTAGCATACTCGGCTCTTATTGAAAGAAATTAAAGGAAAAGGCTGATGACATGGAAGGTGGGTGGGTGGAAGATAAATAAATGAGATGAGTTGGAAAGAAGAAGTGGAAAATGAATGGAGGAAAGAATTTCATGTAAAAACAAAATTTTTATTATGGACATGCTCAATGGAATTCTATTGAAGAGCTGCAAGAAGAAGGTTTGCAACCTCTGCTGCAGGAAGTGTTACCTGTTACTCGTTTAAAATTTGTTGTTGGAACTACTGTAGGAAGTCTTCTTTTGTTTGAGGTTGGTGATACAACTTCAACTGATGTCCATTGACTAATAGCTTGAAGTGTACTAGATCAATTGTTGTCAATGGGATGGCACCATTGTTGAAGACATGGTTTATTTCATATGGCCCCAACCATCTTGTCTGCAGTTTGCCTGGTATTTCCTTGAATCTTGAATCATATAGTAATGCCCAATCACTAACTTGAAACTATTTGTTCTTAATATGTGAGTCATGCCACTTTTCCTTTGTTTCTAGACTATTTTAGTGCGCTCTAGGGCAGATTTGCACATTTCATCCAAGGAATTGAGATGCAACAATCTCTCTTTCTATGCTGCAGGAAGATCAATATTTAACTCCAATGTTGTCTTCAAAGTTTTGTGTTCAAACTCAATGGGTAGCATGGCTACTTTTCCATATAAAAAATCAAATGGATTAAACCTTGTAGTGGTTTTCCAGGTTGTTCTATATGCCTAGACAGCTTTTGATAGTCTACTTCTCCAGCCCCGGTGATGCAAATGAACTATTTTTGTTAAGATGGCTTCTATTTCCTGATTTGTAACTTGAGCCTGTCCATTGGCCTGAGGGTGATAAGGGCTTGAATTTTGATGTCTGATATTATATTATTTCATGAGCTCTATTATTAGACTAGAAGGGAATTGGGTGCCTTGGTCAGTTACAAGTTCTCTTGGTACTACGTATCTGGTGAAAATTTCATCATACAAAAATTTTGCAACCTTATAATCCTGGGCGTGTTTCATAGCTTTTACTTCGACCCATTTGGTCAAATAATCAGTGCACACTAGGATGTAAGACTTCCCATTGGATGGAGGGTCTATTAGACCAATGAAGTCCATGCCCCATTTGTCAAATGGAGTTACCACCACTTGTGGATTTAGGGGCATTTCATCTGATCTAGTTGGTCGGCCCATTCTCTGACATTTGTCACATTTCCTTGTGTAGCTGGCTGCATCCTTGTGAAGTGTAGGCCAGTAATATCCAATTGTTAAAATCTTTTGGGCTATCCTTTTTGCTGCAAAGTGTCCCCCACATGGTTCATTATGACAGGCATGGAGAATGTCATATGTCTCATCTTCTCGCACACATCTTCTCATTACTTGATCAGGTCCAGTGTAAAATAGTATGTTATCAATCCAAGAGAAATTAAAGCTTTTCTCGACAAGCAATGCCCTATCCTTGTAAGAAAAATGTGGTGGCATTTTGTTAGCTACAAGGTAATTAGGTATGTCAGCATACCATAGACTTTGGACAGCAATATGAAACAAATTCTCATCTGGAAATGCATCATCTATCAGATTAGTGTCTTCTTCTGCATGGTGAATTCTAGATAGATAATCAGCTACTACATTTGCCTTGCCAGGCTTGTCAACTATAGTAATGTCAAATTCCTGCAAAAGAAGAAGCCATCTTGCTAACCTGCCTGTAATGGTAGGTTTGTTCATGAGATATTTTATTGCTGCATGGTCAGCATGAACAAAAATAGGATAGCCAGTTATGTAATGATGGAATTTGTTCAAAGAATAAACTACTGCTAGTAATTCTTTCTTAGTCACTGTATAGTTTAACTCTGGTCCATGGAGGCTCTTGCTAATGTAGTAAATTGCATTCTCTAGGTTACTAGACTTTTGTCCAAGGCTAACACCTATTGCATAGTTTGAAGCATCTGTATGAATGTCAAATGGCAAAGACTAGTCAGGACCCCTAAGTATGGGTGTAGTTGTCAATAGTTTCTTAAGCTGCAGGAAGGATTCATTACATTCCTTTGTCCAATTAAATTCGGCCTCTTTGGTAAGAAAAACATATATAGAGGACTAGCTATTTGACTAAAATTTTGGATGAACCTCCTATAGTAACCAGCATATCCTAGGAAAGACCTAACATCATTTTTCTTTGTAGGAATAGGTAGTGTGAGAATTACCTCTATTTTTGCAGGATCTACCTGGATTCCAGCTTCGGATATAAAATGTCCTAGCACTATGCCTTCCTGCATCATCATGAAGCATTTATCACTATTGAGAGACAAGTTGTGTTCCTGACATCTGATTATTACCCTTTCCAATTTCTTCAGTGCTTCTTCAAACGTGACACCAAATGTAGTAAAGTCGTCCATATATATCTTCATACAATCATGTGATATGTTAGCAAATATGCTGATTACAGCTCTTTGGAAAGTAGCTGGTGCATTGCATAAGCCAAATGGTAATACATAATAATTATATGTGCCCTAGGGGCATGTGAATGCAGTCTTCTCCTGATCTTATCGAGCAATGTTGATCTGGATGTAACCGTTGTATCCATCCAGAAAGGAAAAGTATTTCTTACCAGCTAGAGTGTCCAGGACTTGATTAATAAAGGGTAAAGAAAAATGATCCTTATTTGTGGCATTATTCAACTCTCTGTAATCCACACATATCCACAATCTTCCTCCTTTCTTAGGTACAATGACCAAAGGTGATACCCATTTGCTATAAGAGATTGGATAGATGAAACCAACATCTAGTATTTTTTGCAATTCAGTTTTGACTATTTCTCTCAATGCTGGATTTATCCTTCTTTGAGGATGATGGAGTGGTAAGCTACCATCATTAATGTAGATCCTATGGGTGTAGAGTTTGGGGTTCAAACCTAGCATGTATCCATAATCCTAAGCAAAGGCTTTCTCATGCTTATGCAAGAGTTTTGTTAACAATGCCAATTGTGGGGGTGGCAACTTGTTGTTTGCATGGAGATTGTGACCTGGGGAAATTTCCACAGTAGTTGTTAGCTCTACCATTGACATCTCAAGTACTGGGCTTGTAGCTACTTCACATGGTAATAATTGGCTAATTATCTTAGGGATTCCTGGAAAGACACAGTCCTCATAGGTACATAGCTGTAAAATAGAACTTTCAAAAAAATCCTTTGCTACTATACACTCATTTGTAAGAATACTTTGTATTACATCATCTTCCTCTTACATTTTTAGAAAAGACTGTCTATGCATCATCATAAGTTGGGCGACAGAGTTGACCTCTTCTTCCTCATCCCCTAGTTCTATCCAAATAGGATCTCTCAAGTCTGGCTGAGGCTGGGCAGGAGGATAGAGTGCTAGCTTCTTTATTGCTTGGCCATTTGAAATTGTCATACTTCTTGATTTGAAACTAATTTTTGCATCAGTGGTGGCTAACCAAGGTCTCCCTAGGATGACTGGATAGCTAGCAAAGTTTACTTTTGGTGATAAGATGAGAAAATCAGCAGGGTATTCCCATGAGTCTAAGATAACTACCACATCTTCTATAAGACCATTTGGAGTGACTGTTGAAATATCAACAAGTTGCAACACTGTTGGAGTTGTTTTCAAACCCTCTATACTTAGTCTGTGCATTATATCTTTGGTCATTACATTTATGGCTGCTCCCAAATCAACTAAAGCATTTTTAACAGATTGTCCATTAATAAACAAGTCAACTATGTTGGTGCTCAAATCAACAGATTGGATTTCCTATGGACTTGCCAATCCAATGTTGGGAAACCTAAGTGATTTGGCCAACTAACAAGTCACAACCAAGGTAAGGTTGGAACTTTTGCAATTTTGGCTCTGCAAAACCAAGGCTGGTTGGCCTATACCTTAACTTATCCTTCAAGTTACAAGGCTTTGTATAGAAGATAAGAAACACTTCAACCTTCTCTCTCAAGTATGGCAAGGAACTTGAAAGAAATCTAACTGAAAATAATATATCATAAACTATAAACTGAAATAATTTAAGTAATTGAAAGAATTTTTAGTAAATATGTATGTAAATTGAAATTAATAGATAGATAAGATATCACAAAACTATAACAATGAACTGCATAACTATAATCCAAATAATAGTTAGACTAGTGCCTTGTTCTATCACGGACAATAGAGTCAAGATCATTCCAATCTTATGTTCAACCTTAGAGACAGTTTTACAAGAAAACTTATCACTTCAAAGGTGTTATGGAATGTACATGAAACCTAAAACAAATTCAAAGATATTTCAAAAGGGTAAAACTTCTCAGATGACAGACCAATTGACTAAGACCTCAATCAACAGAATTTAACTATGCAAAATGAGAAAACCAATTGAAAATATAGACTATGAATCAAATAAGGAAGCATGCACATCAAACTATCACTTTGAAGAAGTTCTATTTGTTTTTCCGAGGGACTAATTGTAAAATGATAATGAAACTATTACACATGTGAAAGAAAAGGACTTATCTTTATTGATTTTGAAAAAATAGTACATCTAGGTCCATGTTATACTTGTTGATTAAAAAATATCCAAATATGTGAAATTTTATTATATTGTATTGTCTTTACATTTTATATTATGTATATATATGTTTTTGAGTAGCTTTCACACCTCTTTAAGGTGAAAAGACACAACCCTTATTACAAATTATTTTGAAAAAACAATAAACTAACTACCTAACTTTCAAGAATTGTTTGGGGGCAGTTGCTTCTCCTCTTGGAAATCAAATGAACCATGTAGCCGAAGCTATGGAAGCTCTTATGACTGTCAATCATGTTAAAGAGAAAGGAATTTTGAAATTCTGGTTGGAGGGTGACTCATTAAACATCATTAACTGTATCAAAGGCAAATCAAAAGCGTCCTAGACTATAGCTCACATTATAGACAAAATTAAATCCACTTTGCTTCTTTTCAAAGAATGCTTTATTTCCCACATGTACATGGAAGGAAATAGGGTTGCGGATAGTTTAGCCAATGTGGGTGTTAATTGTAATGCAATGACATCATGGAATGGGGAGGTGGATTTAAGTTTAGAGATTTTTCATCTCATCAAGTATGACAAGGTAAATCAAAATGAAGGCTTACCGCAAATAAGCATTAATAATGATTATGACAGCTAATTTCAAATGTGTCACTTATTGTCAGTCAAGGCTTGTGTGTTTGATTCAAATTGTCTACTCACACAGATCATGGGTAACAAATAGTAAGCAAAACCAAAGAAAGCTTAAGCTCCACTCTCTACAAAACTGTATCCTGTTTGTTCAAAAATTTGCTACGATGGGGGTTGGTTTGAAGAGGGAGGATCTGTGGAATTCTTGAAATAGAAGCTAAAGAAAAAGGTTTGGAAAAGACTCAGGAAAGGAGGATTTACAAACTTCATGGAGTGCCTACATGGTGTGGATAAGGAAATTATGAAGAAATTTACAGATGGATGGAAGAATGGGAGGGTGAATCTGTGGGGTAAATCTATCCCTCTTACCCTGAATCTCATTTATGAAATAATGGGTATTCCAGTGGACGGAATGAAGTTTTACAGGGACGATAAGAGGATGGGCTCCCAAGCCTTCAAAATCTTCCTGAAGAATGAAGAAGAGAAATCCCTTCTGACCAAAATCAGGGGAGACTACGTCGACATTAAAAAGATAAAAAGTCACTGGGCTCACATTCTCACTGTGATGATTGAATACTTTACTCTGGATGGTAGGTATTCTAAAATCTATAACCTCCATTGTGTCCTCGCAAATCATTTTAGGCACCAGAAGATTGTTTCTTTCCCCTATTATTTACTCAGCTCTCTGAATAATAGTATTGTGGAACACAAGAAAAAAGATTCAAACCTGGTTTTGCATGAAGGTTTTATTCTGCTTATTTCTGATTATGTTAAAAATCAAGTTTCAGACCCTATCCTTCAAAGGGTCAAAGGGAATTTTAGGAAGTTGAACCGAGATATCAAGCAAGTGAAATCTAAGAAGAGGGTTAGCAGAAAGATTAAGAAAATGGAGAACATTAGGGAAGAGATGGAGGTCAGCCCTAATACCCTGAGCACTGACAAGGATAAGACCTAGGACGAGGAAAAAATGGAAGAGCCTAAGATAAATGAGGTAGAATCTAGAAATTCTAGGGAGAATCAGGTCGAAGACGAAGAGGACTCCAATAATACGAATGATAATAGAGCTATAGAAGGCCTCAATCTGAATGAGGAAGATGAGAACAGGGAGAAGGAAGCGGACAAACTCAAGCTGAATGAGGAAGAAGAAACTAGGGAGAAGGAAGAAGAGAAGGATGAAAAAGAAAAAGAGGAGGAGGAGAATAAGGAAAAAGAAATGGAGGAGAATAGTATTCTGAGGAAAGATGGTAAGAAGAAGAAAAAAAAAATTAACTCGGACTAAAAAATGGTGGGTTTTGAGGTCGACGAGAGAATCCTGAAGTGTACAGAGGACTATGGGGCTAATATGGAGAAGTGGATTGGGGAGGAAATGAACACGATGAAACTGCACCTCAAGAATATGCAAGAAGCTATGGATCCTCTCAATTCTAGAATGGCGGATATGGAGAAGGAGGTGAAGATTAAGGTAAACAATAAAAATAGAGATGATGACCTTACTGAAAAGATTAATGAAATTATTGAAGATAAGTTCAACGAGATGAAAGCCCAAATCAGTCACAATGGGCATATGATAAACATTATTCTAAATAATTAAGGGCTGAAAGTTTCTTTCCAAAATCTCAAAGCTTTATATGCCTACCTAGAAATGAGTCTGTTGGAAAGAACTACTTTCATGGTGGAAGGCAATATTGAGAGCGTGGGCATGAGCACTAGAACTCGTAGAGGTGTCAAAACAAAAGTTTCAGATATCCCAAAGGAGATGCTAAAGCTGAAGGATTCTATTGACTTGATGGAAAACATGCAGAAAGAGGCTAAGGAAGCCTATGAAAAAATGCATTAAGTTGGGCGCTGCACTGGAAGGTTTGTTGTCTTTTGCTTGTAGTTTTGCTGGTAACTGTGCTTTTTTGACTGGTTTTCTACTTCTTCAGGTTTTGGGCTGTATGCTTGGGTCCTTCTCTTTTGTTCGTAGCAAGAATTTCATGTTGGGAAGGGCTTTCTTTGCTTATCTTTAATTATCTCTTGTAAAAGGTTTTGGGTTCCTTTCAAAACCTATTTTTACCTTAATCAAAAACTACCTAACTTTCAGATTTGTCTTTGGTAGAAACTCCAAAACATATTGTGAAAAGATAATATTTCTGCTGGAGATAGGAAATTTGATTTTCTGAACTGGGTCATTTTTAGATTTTTAAAATTCAACCATCTTCAACCTTTGTCAGCATCATCTTTGCAGCAAGACAAAATTCTAGCATTTTTTGAAATCTTCGCTTACAGAATTTTGATTGTTCCTATCACAGAGCTTCCTTCCTTAATCCATCAACTTTTAATTGAAAATTATTATAGTTTTGTATCCCATTTAATTTACTCCATAATATCATCAATTATTGGGCATAGAGTTTAGGATTCCATTTTTTAGAGTTTTATCACTTTATAGGACTCCAAATTTTCCCAAAAATTGAGAGCTCCAATAGGCTCTTTCTAGGGACGTATGCTCCCTGTGAGCATAGTGAGATCCCAGTTATCTCTGGAGAAGAAGACTAAGTATTCTTAATAAATATTATGCAAAACAAAATTGGGTGGCCCCAAGCCCCCAAAAGTGAACCTTGATCCTTTTCTCTGTCGAACACCTGATTCTGATCATGCAACCTTCTGAATCTCTTGAATATGATATGATATCATTCCTTTTCCTTATCAACAAGAGTATTTGAAAATAGACAATTTTTAGAATTATTTAGCACTAATATATGATCCCTTGTTGTATTAGATGTATCATCCTTATAGAGAATACTTATTGGTTCCACTTCATCAATGCAGTGTTTGGCTTTTGATTTGTGTTTTTCCTTTGAGAAATCATGAGGCACAATGTGTTCTTTGCTAGATGGAGGATCCCTATGAATATGATTAGTTATGTAAGTATCTAAACTAAGTTCTTTTTCTTGGATGTTTTCTTGCACACAATCTTCCCTATTTCCATTCTCGAGATACTGTTTCTCCTCACATAAAGGTTTTGAAGGTAGCTCATATTCAGGAACTATTACTTCTTTTATAAAAAGAATCTAATCAAGTGGGATACTTGGATAATTTTCAGTATTATTTTCCAACACATTCTTATCATTATGCTTGGCTATTTCAATCTCATCTTCACAAGTCTGATACAACTCTCGCTCATAGAATGAAATAATGCAT
>MU223713.1:1461200-1476415 GCA_018584345.1 Thuja plicata | reverse complement strand
ATCATCTTCAAAATGATCACTAGCCTCACTATCTTTATCATGATGTTGATGGAATTGATTGCATAGAAAATATTCTTCAAATAATGGATTCAAGGATATAGAGAACTTGGGCATATCTCCATGAGAGCTTTCATCTGAAATGTCTTTGTGTTCATATGGTGTATGTTGTTCTATTTCATCTCCATTATTTGATTCCTGAAATTTATCATATTCTTCATCTAATACCCCCTGAGTATGTACTGATCCATCAACTTGCTTATCATGGTGCATTGATAAAAAAAATTGACCACTCTTCTCAACATGTTTTTGATATTCCATGTCTAGTAAATATGAGATTTCTTCTATACTGAGAAGATCTTATTCCTCATCATCATGGTAATTGATACTTGTTTCCATGCAAATCTCACTACATACAAATTCTTCTTCAATCTGATCTGAATTTTCTTCCTCTATGCCATCATTCTTTTCTTCCCTCAATACTTCACATATTTTCTCAAGAAAAACTAATAGTTGAGAATCATGGTAGATTCCTAACTCACAAAGTTTATCCATTAATTCCCTTCCTAGAGGCCTAATAGCTGAAGGTATTTCCCGATAAATCTTTATCATTCTCATGAAAAAATCTATTGCAGGTTCACCTTTATATCTTTCCAAACTGAAGAATGTATCCAAAGGGGACAATGTAAGATTCTTCCTCCAAAATATAATTTGGCTCTCCTTCCTGTTCATAGCACATGTTTTCTTCATAATGCATGTTTTCTTCATAATGCATGTTTTCTTCTTCATCACCGAGATATCCATCTTGTTCAATCTGATCATAAGCCTCCTTTTCTCTATCTTCTTCTAATGCAACCATAAGGAACTTCAAATCAAGGTCATTTGGCGAGATTCCCAACTCTCAAATTTTTTTGATGAATTCCTTGAGTGGAGGCCTAATGTCTGATGGTATATCCTTATAAATGCTTGCCATTCTTATGAAAAAATGTGATATAGACTCCTCCTCAAATCTCTCCAAAATAAAAAATTCATCAAGTGGAGACAGAATAGGATCCTCTTCCATGCTGCAACTTTGGTCTTCATACTGTTCATAACACCTTTTGTCATCTTCAACACTGGGATCATAAAACATATCAAGAAACCATTGCTCAAATTGTCTCCATGATGAAATGGACTATGTAGGTAATGATTCATATTCTTTTTGTGCATAGTCCCTTAAAGTCCTGAAAAATAATTTCATCACCTGATCTTCTACACAAATCTCATAATCTTCTATAAATGTGTAAAATGCATCTAAGTGTTGCAATGCCGATTCATCCCATTCTCCATGGAACCTTGGTAGAAGTTGTGAAATTTTTGGGGATAAATTATTTGGGATGCACTGAAATATCATAAGATCCAATGGCCTGATGCCATCTACAATAAATGGTTTTCTTTGAAATGATGGATACATTTGAAAAAAAAATCCACCATCTCCTTCTGAGTCTTCTCCCTCAGTAGAGACATTGAATAAAATGCTTTGTTCAATAGAGTCACCACCTTCTTATTAGAAGGAAAATACTTACTGTCTTTTGAGTTCTTTTCTCCCAGTAGAGTCTTAAATATACCACCAGAGCTTCTAGGTAAAATATAAAAATGTTCTTTTGAACAACTCCCCAGTAAAGTTGCCAATATATTGGTGCTCAAATCAATAGATTGGATTTCCTACGGACTTGCCAATCCAATGTTGGGAAACCCAAGTGATTTGGCTAACTAACAAGTCACAACCAAGGCAAGGTTGGAACTTCTGCAATTTTGGCTCTGCAAAACCAAGGCTAGTAGGCCTATACCTTAACTTATCCTTCAAGTTACAAGGCTTTGTATAGAAAATAAGAAACACTTCAACCTTCTCTCTCAAGTATGGCAAGGAAATTGAAATAAATCTAACTGAAAACAATATATCATAAACTATAAATTGAAATACTTTGAGTAATTGAAAGAATGTTTAGTAAATATGTATGTAAATTGAAATTAATAGATAGATAAGATATCACAAAACTATAACAATGAACTGAATAACTATAATCCAAATAATAATTAGACTAGTGCCTTATTCTATTATGGGCAATAGATTCAAGATCATTCCAATCTTATGTTCAACCTCAGAGACAGTTTTACAAGAAAACTTATCACTTCAAAAATAATAAACTAACTAAAAAATAACTATCTAACTTTCGGATTTGTCTTTGGTCAAAACTCCAAAACATATTGTGAAAAGCTAAGATTTTTTTTGGAGATAGAAAATCTGATTTTCCAAACTGGGTCATTTTTAGATTTTTAAAATTCGACCATCTTCAACCTCTGTCGGCATCAGCTTTGCAGCAAGATGAAATTCTAGCATTTTTTGAAACCTTCACTTACAGAATTTTGATTGTTCATATCACAGAGCTTCCTTCCTTAATCCATCAACTTTTAATTGAAAATTATTATAGTTTTGTATCCCATTTCATGTACTCCATCATATCATCAATTATTGGGCATAGATTTTAGGATTCCATTTTTTAGAGTTTTATCACTTTATAGGACTCCAAATTTTGCCAAAAATTGAGAGCTCCAATAAACTACTGGACTTCCAGGGTCTGAATACTTGGGTATAACTACCTTTCGCAACATGATATCCATAAGTTTCCCTATTACATGAACTGTTTGAGGGTCCTTCTTTTTCCTTCCAGGATTTTTAAGGCATGTGTCCTTAATAGATTTTCCATAGATAAGAACGTCTTTGATAGCTTGAAACAAAGGGATTTGGATGTGCATATTTTTCAGCTGCTCAAGAATATCAAACAACATTTCTTCTTGGGATATAGGCTTTTCTATGGTGAGCCTTTGTGGAAAATGAGGGTCAATTGAGGTTTTAACATCAATGTTGCTGGATTTTTGAGTTGATTGGGTGGTATCTTGCAATATAGCCTCTAGAAGAGGTGCTGATGCTACAGGAGTATCTGCAAATTTTGTGATAATCAGATGTTCAGGTGCAGGCAGAGTAGTACCAGACCTCAAATGGATATCATATATCTCAAGTGCGTAGGTAGGATATTGTTGTGTATCAGTGGTATACATTGGCTATTGCTATTTCTTTCTATTTGGATTTGGTTGTGACTAAGCAGGTAATTAGGTTTGCTTTGGATTAGGGCTAGTGGCTACAGGAGGTGGCATTATTGTAGGAGGAGGGACTGGCAGTGGCAGTTGTGGAAAAGTAGGATTTTGGTTAGGCCACTGATTATTTTTCCATTGGTTATTTTTCTGGTTAGGCTATTGGTTATTTTGCTGGTTAGGCCACTATTTATTTTGCTGGTTAGGCCACTTGTTATTTTGCTAGTTAGGCCATTGGTCATTCCAGGCTGGCTGAGAGTACTGAGAAGGATTTAGATAGATTTGGTTTTTCCATTGACTATTGTAAGGATTTGAAAATTGTAATGGGTCCTGAGGCATACCTTTTAATGAAGCCCATGGTCGACATTGAGAAATGAAGAACACTTGCTCATTGTCTCCTTCTATCTTCATGTACTCGGTAGGCAAATGTTGATTTTCCAGATTTGTCACCATCTTGCATCCACAATCTTTCTTTTGTTTACGACAATGAGGATAGTACTCAACTAACTGCAATTCAACATCTGTATGTTTCTTCTTGGTAGTCATGGTGTCGAGATGCGTAGCAACATCATTAATGATGTCTTTCTTGAAATCTACTAGCAAATTAGATATTTCCAACTTGGAAACGCATGAACTGCTCCCTTTTGTGACTGTAGACCTATATCCTCTGCTTTCTTCCCAGTTGATCTGGAGTAGTTGAGACAGATTTTCTTGAGGCCATCCCAAGAAGATTGGGATATGTCCCCACTAGCCATGAGGTCCAATGCTTCCAAACAGTTGTCGTTCACTCCTCTTAAGAAGACTAGTTTCTGTGAATCCTCTGCCAGAACATGTTGGGGATTCTTCTGCATGGTGTATAAGAAATGTGAAACATAGTCCTCCAAGGTTTTGTCCTCCTTCTATGACATTCTAAAAATGTCATCTCCCCTTGGGTCACTCCCCTTGCAATATTCTTTGTATTTCTACAGAAACAAAGTCTGCATCTCATCCCATGTGCCTGTTGCATTTTCTCCTAAGCCCATGAACCATCATAAGGCTGAATCCTTTAGTGTTGCTGGAAATAGTTTGAGTTTGTGGGCATTAGTGTTATAGTAAAATCTACGACAAAGGATCTCAAACTCAAACAAAAATGTGTCCAAATCTTTGGTTATCAGCCCATAAAACTTTGGAAGTGTAGCAGAGGGTATATTTTTGAGATTGGCATTATTTATAAGGCTCAGTAGAGGAAATAGGAAAGTAGGTTGTGTCATTACTGGAGGTATTGGGAGTTGGATTTGCTATTGGAAAGGAATATTAGCTATAGGATTTTTAACAATAGGTGCGTCTGGGTTAGAATTATCAAGAAAGATGGCCAAGATTTTAGTGAAAGGCCGAAGACCACTTATATCAAAAGGCTCTATTCCAATGGAAGATGTTTCAGGAAACTCGGGACTTGCGTCAACAAAAGACAAATCAACTTATTCAACTTGCTCATTCAAATTTGTAGAGTCTCCTAGAAGAAATATATCATATTCATCTCTTCTTCTTCCCCTTCGATGCATGCAAATGAATTATTCGTAGTGGTGAAGCAAATTTAAAACTACAACCACTAAAAACTAGCTTAGAAATGAAAAATGACTCAAAAAGTTTCTTAGCTTGACACCATCCCCAACAACAGTGCCAAAAATGAACCGCCTCACAATAGGTGCTTAGTAATCATCCCCAAAGCCTCTCTTAGGAATAGTTTATTCAATCTAAGGATCACTTTTCCCACCATGAGGTTCATTTATTTTTTCAACCCATGGATGTATGCTTGAAATGGTACGACACAGTATGTGCACTAAGTTCCTCAATGAGTCACTCTACCTATGCTGCAAGAAAGTAAAATATATGAAAGGAATCTATACTAGGGCTGCAGGAAAGGAAACACACCTACTCCTTACTAAAATGAATGCTACAAATTGCAAACTCTACTTAAGCCTATTCTTTCAACCTAGAGCATCCGCTAACTATCCTTGTAGGTGCAGCAGGAACATTCACAAAGTACAATGCTATAGGAAGAAACTATAATATTCTATCTAGAATGCTAGAAATGCAAAAATTAAATCTACTCTACTCTACTCTAATCCACCTCCCAAGTGGGCCCCCTTGGTTGGATTCTGCTAATCTATTAACACAGAAGATAAACCAAAAGTCACTTCATTATGTTCCAAGAACTGATTACATGAGAATGGTATGTAAAAATGAAAATGAACTTGTTGTGCAAGATACAATCACAACATTGTATTCCAAAATCTCCAAACTTACAAAATAATAGTCTCCTCCCTATAAATAGAGGATTGACTTCTTTATTCTAAAATAGAAAAGGAACCATCTAACTGAAACTACGCCAGAGAGAAAAAATAGGAAACGCAACAACCCACAACATATGCAATGAAGTCTGGGTGACCAAGTCAACATGATGGGAGTGTGGAGGGAATATAGAAGCACTTCGTTCATGAATTTCTTAAATAGTGGCTCCTCATTTGCAATAGATGTGTCTTCTGATGCCATGATGGTTATCCATTCATAGCTGGTCTTTAACATTCTCTTTGAATGTTGTCGACCACTCCCAAGCGGCTCATATTTCCTGGAAGAGTAGTTATCATGCAAATATATTCATACAAGTAGCTTAATCAAATTGATCTAGATATTAGAACACACATTCTGATTATTATATGAAATAATACAATATATATATAATATTGGCACAATATGACATATCTATTCTACCCATAGGTTTAATGGTTCTATCTGTAATTTGACATAATTTCAACTGATTATAAGTCCATGATTTTTCTGGTAATACTTAAAAACATAGTATAAAGATTAATATAATAGAGACAGTAAATGGTCTCATCAAAAGGCACTCTTCATAATCTATTTTTCAATGCTCCTAACCTAGCCATGAATCACTTTTTAACTTAAAAACAAAGAGGGATTTCAACTTGGCATACCAGTCTAATTTCATCAAATACCCAAATACATTTTATAGCCATCATTCTTTCACAAGCTTGGCCACCATAATTATTTGTATTGTCTTATTTCAATGATTTAACCCATCATGGTCAAATAATTCACATGCATATATTTTATCATACCTAAATAGATATGCAAACACCCTTATTAATATCCTTTCTACACTTGGATTTTTCCTATCATAATACCATTATCTTTTGACAAATTTGAATGCTGATGAAAATGGACGCTGATGACAACAAATGGAATTTGAGCTTCATCACATGACTATTCCACTTTAGCATGTTTTGAATGGTTGACATAGCCCCCTCCCCCTGCACCCTTATAAAAAAAAAATAATACTCATTTTGGGTGTTCATAACCTTTAAGAATTAATGAAAATACTTCAAACACAACACTAAGGAATATACTTATGATAAATATAAATTTTATTTAATTTCCATACAATTCTATTTATAAATTAGGTCCAAATAGTGTGCATTTTTGTCTCCTATCGCCAACAACTCTATTCTTGTAGCTAATTGGTTTTCTCCTATTGCCAACTTGTACAAGGTTAGAGAGCTTACATTTACACACCACAACATCAAGAACACATTTAATTACAAGTAGGAAACCATCTAATACACATGTTCAAATGAAATTTTAACCAATAAATTGTATGCATCATGACACCGTACAATATACACCTTGTCAATTTATGCATTTTCATGACTACGCTAGCTAGCTTGTTCCACAATTGACTCCCCCTTTGACTTAGTTGAAATTAATGAAAATTTAAATGCCAATGATCTCCCCCTTTGGTATTGATGTTAACTACTTGCATACTCTTCTCCACCTTTGACAAAAATGACAAAGGGCATGCACATAACAATTTCTTCTAACTACACACATGTTACTTCCCCTATCAAAGTATATTGATTAGTCAAATGGGGCTGCATGATTCACTTTTAGTTTGATGAGAAATATAGTAAACACTTGAATAGCATATGGTGAGAAGAGGATGTGTAGATAAGATGTATTAAAAATATGAACTAACCAATCACATATATTTTGTAACAACATATGCATAATAAAAGATATATGCCTTTGCAATAGAGATGAAAATCACACACAATTTAGAACATGTTATGTTCCTTTATCATTTTATTTCAAAAAAATTTGCAAATTAGACTGATGAGGAGATAAAAATTGAGTCATCTTTACAATAATCTCCCTCTATGTGTTTTAAAATCTTTACTTATTCCATATGGACAACAATCTAATTCATGTATTTAGGATGGAAACAATATACTCCCCTAAACCAACAAAATAAACAACCACTCTTAAAATGATTCATGTTTATCCTACAATTCTGAAACCTCTGCATTATGACCATAAAGACAAGATGAATATTAGCATATCATAACAAGGATGGACTACTATTATAACACTCAACACACTATCTTCAAATATTTGTAGTAGAAAAAATTGTAGAAGCATATGTAATATCATTCTATTTTATTCATACACCAACTTAACTTATCTCCTTTTTCTACACTTGAAACCATCTAACATGATTAATAAAAATCTCATGCTACATTCCATGTGATAGCCATGATTCATTAAATAATGAACAACATCAACCAAGTCATTTTGTTGAAACATCAATACGAGCTATCTTATTTAACTTAGTTCTTACTCAACATGTTGGAAGACTTTCCTTTACTAAAATACTATCAATAAAGTCTTCTATATCTGTTTGTATTAATTTTTAAAAAATTAAGTACTCATCCCTCCTATATTTCTTTTTAAATTCATCTATGCATCTTACTTCAACCGCAATCACCTTATCTTTTGAATTTGGGAATGAAACAATAACATACATAATGAAAGATCTATGTTATCTTTAACACTATTGTTCATATTTTGGACTTCATCTTTCCACCCATTTAGCATTTTATACACATCAAGATGCCATTACATTGTGCAACCAAATTTTGCATTTTCTTAGCATCGCTTTGATCATTAAATTTCTTCCATAAATTTCATATAATCTTATCAAAGAATTTATAAAATTTATTTTACATCTCTGACCTTTTTATATTCATCATGTGTATACTCATTTACTACATTTGGACCTTAATCATACATTCTTTTGAGTTGTAATAGTCAAAAGCTTCTCATTCACTAACACTTAGTGTATTTTTTGTCCTCCATTTCCTTCTCTATTAAGTAACTACATTGACTTAATGTAGACCTTTTTGTAGAGAGCAATTATTATTCAAATTGTATCAACACACTTTCAAATATCACCATACCATCAAAGATCTTGATTTCCTACTAAATAACTTCCCTTGTCACTGTAATTTCTTCATGGTTACAATTTTTAATTATTGCATCTATGTCTATGGTATACATAACAGTAACTTATCTCTTTGCAACAACAATATCTTGTCTTTGCAATCTATTTTATATTATCTTGTATGTATTTGGTCCATGTCTTCTATTCTTAGTATCACTATTGTTGTAGTTCCACAACACACACCCCATCTTGGTCATTTTTCCCAATGGGGACCCCTCTTTTTTCTTTTGTTTTGGTTGGTGGGAAACCTTTTTAGTGGCCTCGGTAGGCATTTGGTGAGTCAGATTGCAGGCCCATGAGCCCCTGATAGTTGGATATCAGTTAGGACGCTTAAGGTTTTCCCTACTTCCCCATTTCCTTCCTTTTCTCTTAGGTTTAGCTTCTAGGTATGTTTTCTTTTTTTTTGTTTTAGAGTAAGTTTCTTTTTCTATATTTTTGGGCTTTCATAGTGTTGGGATTATTAGAACCCTGACACATCTAAAAGCCTAATATTTTCTTCCTTCTTTTCAAGGGTTAGTTTTTGTCTTTTTGGAATTTTGTAGTGTAGAGGTTCTTCAAACGCCAACACTACGAAATCCTGACACCTTGTTTTGGGGAGTTAGTTATTTTTAGGAGTCTTTTCGGTATTTCAAAGGTCTTGGGGTTCTATGAAACTTGAGACCTATGA
This sequence comes from Thuja plicata, assembly GCA_018584345.1. Classification (NCBI taxonomy): domain Eukaryota; kingdom Viridiplantae; phylum Streptophyta; class Pinopsida; order Cupressales; family Cupressaceae; genus Thuja; species Thuja plicata. The sequence goes on along the minus strand of MU223713.1, from coordinate 1,467,281 downwards.
AGCCCTGAAACCCTAGCTCTCTAGAAGCCTAAGTCATGAGCTCAAGGTGTCATGTTTTTGGAGTGTTTAGGCTATGTCATCACTGACACCCTGAAACTCTAACCCCCTGAATTTGACATATCCCAAAGGGATGAATATTTAAAGATAAAGGAAATTTGAATTTTCATTATGCGATGTTTGATCAAGCTTTTTGTGCTTTCAGCTTCCGACGACTTCGAGCATTTTTTAGTGCATCCTTTTGGCTTTTGATTTTTAGCCCTTCGTCATCACCTACTCATCTAAAAGCATTGTGGATCTTTGATTTCACTTTCCCTCTGAGGTAGGGATCACATTTTTCCTTCCACTAGTTTAGGGTTTTGGGTTTCTTGTGTGTTCTTAGTTTTCTTTATTTTCTATTAGTGTTTAAGGATCGAGTAGGTTTATTTTCTCAGTCCAAGGATTTGCATGCTTAGGGTTTTTCTTATCTTAGGGTGTTAGTTTTCCTTAGGATTTTTCCATTGTTATGAAACTTTGGTGAAACCCTAGATATTCTACCTTTCATAGCCCAAAGATAAAAAGTTCTTGACTAAGAGACTTTGGTATTTGTGACTTCCTTTCACTCTAGGGTGGTAGAATATTCAGTCCCTGAAACTTCAAAAGGGCTAGGAGGTCTGATAGGGAGCTTCTTTGCTTCTTTAACTAATCACTAGTTCTACACAAGTCCCTCAAATACTTCCTAGGGATTTTCTAATCACCTATGATCCTAAGAGAGATCTAATCCAACCTCCTAACCCACACTTCAACTTCCCTACCAATTCCAAGTTCACAACCCAACTATTCTTCCACTAAGCTCACTAGGGTAAGCTCACTCTTCTACACACCAACCCATTAGTATGACGTTTCAAAAGTCTAGGGTATGCTCTTGATTCATTTTTTATCATGAATGCAACTTCTACAAATATTTAGCGTTCATTCTCTCATTGCTACCCAAACTTCCTAGAAATAAGGGCTACTAGCTTGTAGGTCTCTAATAGCCCTATTTTGTAGGGTTTTGGATTTATTTCTTCAAACTTCAACACAACCCCATAAAAAAATATGTGATCTAGACAATCTTTGGGGAAACACAAGATATTTTCTAGGTCTTGGGCTCTGGAGTCATCCATACAGTACCAAACCCTAACTATGTTAATTCACTAGGAAATGAACCAGTCTTTGTACATTGCTTTCAAAATCCATCCAACTAGATTCAAATCACCTCCAAATTGTTAAGATCTACAAGGTTCTTATAGACACCACCAAGGTTTTCGATTTCTCTTTTCAATCCACTCCTGCAATTTTTATCCCACTGTCACTCTTGTTTCCCTAGTCGGGCTATGGAGGAGCTCACCTAGGGAAAGAGGCTAAAATTCATTACTTCTTCTTCCATTTATCTAACAAAAAGAAAAACTATGTACATAGACCCCATTTTAATTCCCCCCAAGATTAGGTATTCAAAATTATGGGAAATTCACTATGGAGTCATTTCTTATTTACAAACCCTGACTGGGTTCACAATTTCACTGACTGATAGTTCTAACTTGATACATATTAACCGACTCAACTAGATCATAGTAATAAAAAATATAATACCATAGTGCATCTTGATTCATGTTGATTTGGTATTTCTGCAATAAACATAGGAAATGATGTAAGATATAGATTTTCAAAACATAGTTCCATACCTACGTGTATTGCTTAGTTGGAGATGCTGGAGCCACCTAATCCATTAGATGAGGTGTCACCAACTGTTGTGCTTGTTCCCGCATTATCATTTGATGCTCTTCTCCACATTTGATTTCTGATCCTCACAATTTCCTCAATTGTATTTACATTCCCATAAGTGTTTATTCATTATACATAATCTTTTCTTAAGTGACCAACTATGTGACAGTGAGAACATGCCATTCTAGAGCTTTACCAATTCTTAGAATTGGTTTATCATTTTCTCATATAATTTTATTCTATGTGTCCATATTTATCACATGTTTCACAATTTATCCAAGTGTTATAATCCCATGCATAAGCATTTCCTTGTCTTCTCGATTGATTTTCCTTTTCTTGTCCTTTAGGCTTCCAGATTTGCTTTGTGTTCTTCCTGCATGCTTGAGATGTATGACCATGGATGTTGCAAGTTTGGAATTATTTATCCATGTATGGTTTCTTCTGTGTTTTTTTCAACTTGGATCTACACTCATGTGCTTGATGTCCATGCTTATTATAGTTATACCAAATACCATTAAATTTAGGAGGGTTTCTAGGAATACATTTTTCTTTGCTTCTGCAAGTATTTGATGGAGTGGCCTGGTTTTCCACAATGATGGAAAGAGGGCTTCTTGGGATTCAGGATTGAGTATCCATTTATTTTTTTAGCTTGATTTGATGATTCTCCTTTCTTAGTATACCCTAATCCAGTATTATTGTTTAGTATTCTTTGATAGTTCAAAAATTCATCCACTCTCTTTGTGTTTTCTTCAGATCTCTTAATCACTTCATTATGTTTTTGTAACATATTCACTTCATTTCTTAGTTTTTCATTTTATTCTTTCAATATACCAATATCCTCTATTCTTTTTGAAAGTTCAATATTCACTCGGTTAGCCTTATGATTCATAGTAACCACTTGATTGGTAATCTCAAAGTTGATGAAATATAACTGATTGAATGCTTGAAGATGTTAAGTTGATGATCACCAAGCTACAAAAGTGAATGCAAGACATCAAATCAGTTTATGTATTGTATTGTCATTGATGTCAACTTGATATTATTTGAATGTTCATACACATATTATAATAACCTTCAACATCTTAAGAGACAAAGTTTATGTGGTCGGTAAAACATAAAAAGTCTGTATACTCCGAGTAAAAATGAACACCGAGTAGTTCACAATATATACCAAGCACAATAGTAATCGAGAAAGTGTATACCGAGCACCAAAGTAACTAGAGTTAATGACTGAGCATAAATGGAGTTGATGACCGAGCATACCTGAAGATGACGACCGAGCATAACTGGAGTCAAAGAAGGACACAATTTCTTAGTTGACAGAGCTACAATTTAGGGATTGACTGTATGATTTTTTTATTATCAAAAATCAGTTACACTAAAGCATGGAAGGAGATTTAAAGCATGTTTTATTCACAATTATCAAGGAGAGATTTATAGAATAAAACTAAAGGAGATCTTAACAGGATAAATAAACTCATGGCAATTTTTATGAATCAAGGAGAGATCTACGACAAAAATAAGGATATTGAGTGGCTAATCATGTCTATATAAAGAGACAAGGCATTCATTATCAAAGAGAGGAATATTGAATAAATTTTTGTATGAAGATAGAATTCTTCATGCAGATCTAAACATACAGGTTGAAGAACAGAGCCAAGGAATTCTACAGACACCAAGCAACAGAGGACAAAGCATTCACTGAGCATAATAAAGAAAGAAAGAAAAGGAACTGAAGTGTATATTGATTAGAGAGGTATTATAGAACTAACAATATATCTGAATATTTGTAAATCAAAGTTGTATTTTGAACAGATCATTTACTAAATTAGTTTAACCATTGATTCATAAAATCTCTTAACCGAGTGGGCTTTAACAGTCCTTATTGTAATGAGATACTCAAGAGTATCAAAAGGTTTTCTTGTTGAAAACATAGTGAGTGCTAGGTCAAAAGACAAACCATTGGTTTTAACTCCTCTAACAAGGTCACACTTAATAGTGTGTATTGTAACCATTAACAGGGTTGGCTCTTCATCGAGCTCACTTCAGAAGAGTGAAAATATTTTGGGTTACCGGTCCTAGGTGATTTTTCCCATATTGGGTTTCCACATTAAAATATATGTGTCAAATGTGTATATGTTTTATTGCAGTGATATTTTGTTTTACACATTATTGAAACTAGATTGGTCGGTTAACACTAATTTTATTTTGTTGCTACTTGGTAAAGTCTAGAAAAGATAAACAGTATATCTTACCGAGAAGTTTATATTTGTTAAAGTTATTTATGGCATACATCTTGATGAAATTGGGACTGCAAGATAACTGAGGGTATTATATTTAAAGAGATAAGTTTTTGGTTGAATTTTTGGAATAAATATTAAAGCCACTAATTCAACCCCCCTCCCCCCTCTCAGTTATTCTAACAATTGGTAAGAGCCTTGGTGGTTGGAAGAAAAGTTTAAAGGGACTTAAGCTAAAGATCACAAGATGAGTAAAAGGGATGTGCCTAAGTGAACAAGGACAACTTTGCATCATGGAAAACAAGGATAAGAATTCATCTATCTGGTATTAGAAATGATGTTACACAACACTTGGATACTGAATATGTTGCACCTACTAGACCTCTGACTGTTGGTCAATTGAGAGATAAACATGAAAAAAATTATATAATGATAGAACTTGCTTCTTCACTAACCGATGCTGAATTTGAAGATGTGAAATCATGCACCTCTGCAAAGAAAATGTGGGACAAACTCAAGCTAGTGCATGGAGGAGATAACAATGTGCTAAGAGCTAAAGCTGATAGCCTAAGAGAAAAGTTTGATAACCTAAGAATGAAAGAAGGAGAGAACATCACTCAGTACAATGACATAATCAAAGAAGTTGTTAATGCTATCTATGGAGTATGAGGAGTACTTGATGAAGAAACAGTTTTAAGTAAAATTTTGAGAGCCTTACTACCTATTTTTTCTATTAGAGTATCTGCGATTCAAGAAAATGAGAGCAGTAGCTAATAACAATGTCACTCTTGATAGTTTGATTGGTAGACTTATTTCATTTGAGATGAATAAATATGACAACATTGTCTTACCTACTATTGAGTATGCATTCAAGTCTTCTCTGAAAATAAGAAAATCTAGTAACAAAAACACTATGATAAATGATAGTGATAGTGATAGTGATGAACAAGAACTTGATGAACTTGAAGCATTAATGTCTAGGAACACTTAAGTGTGTCCCAAGGGGTCCTATAACCCCTTTCTACACACTTGAGTGTTCCAATGTGTCAAAAGGGGTCATGGGGTCTTCTTAGGGGTCTAAACATGTGAGAAGGTGTACTAAGACCCCTTAAGACCCTCAAGGACACATTGGAACACTCAAGTGTGTCCTAAGGGGTCCTACAACCTCTTGGGATACACATGAGTGTTCCAATGTGTCGAAAGGGGTCATGGGGTCTTCCTAGGGTTCCTAACACATAATAAGGTGTACTAGGACCCCTTAGGTCCCCCTTTGACCCCTGGGACACACTTAGGATATACTTGAGTGTTCCAATATGTCAAAAGGGGTCATGGGGTCTTCTTAAGGGTCTTAATGCATAAGAAGGTGTACTAGGACCCCTTGAGACCCTCTTTGACCCTCAGAGACACAATTGAACACTTAAGTGTGTCCCAAGGGGTCCTACAACCTCTTAGGATACACTTGAGTGTTCCAATGTGTTGAAATGGGCCATGGGGTCTTCCTAGGGGTCCTAACACATGAGAATGTGTACTAGGACCCCTTAGTCCCTCTTTGACCCCAGAGGACACATTAGAACACTCAAGTGTATCCCAAAGGGTCCTACGACCTCTTGGGATAGACTTGAGTGTTCTAATGTGTCAAAAGGGGTCATGGGGAGTTCCCATGACTCCTTTTGGAAACATTGGAATAGTTAAGTGTGTTCCAAGAGGTCATGGGACCCTTTAGGACATGATTGAGTGTTCCAATGTCCCTGGGGGTTAAAGAGGGTCCTAAGGGGTCCTAGTACACCTTATCATGTGTTAGTAACCCTAGGAATACCCAATGAACCCTTTTGAAACATTGGAGCACTCAAGTGTGTCCCAAGAGGTCGTAGGACAGCTTGGGACACACTTGAGTGTTCCAATGTGTCCTTGGGGGTCCTAGTACACCTTCTCATGAATTAGGACCCCTAGGATGACTCCATTACCCCTTTCGACACATTGGAACACTCAAGTATATCCCAAGAGGTCGTAGGACCCCTTGGGACACACTTGAGTGTTCAAATGTGTCCCCAGGAGTCAAAGAGGGTCCTAAGGGGTCCCAATACACCTTCACATGTGTTAG
>MU223713.1:1438243-1455052 GCA_018584345.1 Thuja plicata | reverse complement strand
TCTTGGGACACACTTGAGTGTTCCAATATTTAAAAAGGAGTCATGGGTACTAAATAGGACCCCTTAGGACCCTCTATGACCCCTAGGGACACATTGGAACACTCACGTGTGTCCCAAGGGGTCCTACGACCTCTTGGGACACACTTGAATGTTCTAATGTGTTGAAAGGGTTCATGGGGACTTCCTAGGGGTCCTAACATATGAGGTGTACTAGGACCCTTTAGGTCCCTCTTTGACTTCAGAAACACATTAGAACACTCAAGTGTGTCCCAAGGGGTCCTCGAACCTCTTGGGACACACTTGAGTCTTCCAATGTGTCAAAAGGGGTCATGGGAGCTTCTTATGACCCCTTTTGAAACATTGGAACACTCCAATGTGTCCCAAGAGGTAGTAGGACCCCTTGGGACACAATTGAGTGTTCCAATGTGTTCTCGGGGGCCAAAGAAGGACCTAAGGGGTCCTAGTACACCTTCTCACCTCTGTGACACCCGAGAACACATTCAAACACTCAAGTGTGTCCCAACGTGTCCTAAAACCTCTTGGGACACACTTTAGTGTTCCAATGTTTCAAAAGGGGCCATGGAGACGAACTAGGACCCTTTAGGACCCTCTGTGACCCCTGAGCACACATTAGAACACTCAAGTGTGTCCCAGGGGGTCCTATGACCTCGTGGGACACACTTGAGTGTTCCAATGTGTCAAAAGTTGTCATGGGGTCTTACTAGGGGCCCTAATGCATGAGAAGGTGAACTAGGACCCCTTTGGACCCTCTTTGACCCCAGAGGACACATTGGAACACTCACATGTGTCCCAAGGGGTCCTACAACCTCTTGGGACACACTTGAGTGTTTCAATGTGTCAAAAGGGGCCATGGGGACTTCCGATGACCCCTTTTGAAACATTGGAACACTCAAGTCTGTCCCAAGAGGTTGTAGGACCCCCTGGGACACAATTGAGTGTTCTAATGTGTTCCCGGGGGTCAAAGAGGGAAAGGAATTAGTGAAATAAAAACAAATGATGTGCACATTTAGAAAAATGGAATCTATATATATAGAAACAATTAAAGTCTAAATATGCTATACTCTCATGATTTTGAAACAAATAAGAAACCCAAAATCGTATACTATCTTAAAATAGATGGAATTCAATAATACATCAATCATTTCATCTTCCCAAAACCAAATATCTAAAACCCCTTATAGAATTAGATATTCAATTATTATTCTCATAACTTTAATTTATAGATTCAATTTTCATTCTATAGTTTTAATTTATTTAGTAATTTATTCACATATGTACATCTTATTTGATTAACATAAATTAAAATTTAAACAATATTTATTTTGCTTTATAAATTGTACTTAATTTTAAACTTTAGTATAAATTGTTATGAATCTTATTCCAACTTTTAACATTTTATATATTATTTAATTTATAAATTATGGAAAATATGAATTTATACTTTTTTAGAATCTTTTGTCTTAATATTATAAATATAATTTAAATATTATGAATTTGCCACCTTTTATATGTAAACATTGAATTATTTCATTCAAGTCCCGCCATATTTTTGTGTACCTTAAAATATCGGTTATCTGATAATAAACTGGAGTAAATTTTACCAAAATATTCCCTACCCCCACATACCAGAGAATCGTGAAACTTCATACTTTTTTTATGGGTTTTAGACATGTTACAGATAAAAAAAAGTGATTTGGGGCCCATTTTTTGAAAGTTAGTTAATTTAAGCTGTTTTCAGTCAACTTTTGGTCTCATGATGGGAAGCAGTAGTCATCGAAAGTACAAACAGAAGTTGAAGGTGACAGAAGAAGAAATTCTAGCATATAGAGAAAAATATAGGGAAAATCACCAAAGAAAGAGAAAAGGTATGTTAAACATTAACCAAGGTGACCCCGTAAATGTAGTTGCAAGTTAAGAGGATGTTGAATTTGAATATTATATATGGAGTGAAGATGAAAATGTAGAGATGGAGAATGAAAATGTAGACTTGGGGAATGAAAATGTAGATTTGGGGAATGACAATGAATGGAATGAAGATGCAAATGTACCGACGGAGATTGAAAATGTAGAATTAGGGAATGAAAATGTTGCACAAGAACCACATGAACGTTACACATCTCCAAATTATATGTGAAATGAAGTCCCTTGCAATAAAGATAATCAAAATCCAAATTGGAGGCTTTCAAAAACACCTAAATGGTTAATTGAAATTGAGGAGAACATTATGAATAATTGGGAAGGAAAGAGATCGGATAGAACTGTTAGGTTGTGGGCTTCAAGACTTTATGATCAATTTTTCAAAAAAAAGACATTGGTTGAGCAATGTCAAATTTTTGTGTAGTTGTTAAAGATGCAAAAGATGAGACCTATGCTTGTAAAATTGAAGATTCGTGTGAACAAGAAAATGGAGAGAAATTCCATTGTTGTGAAGATTATTTTCAATGCTCTCAATAGTATTGGGAAGACTAACAGAGAAAAAGAAAATAGAGCTGCTCAGATGGTTATTACAACCTCCTTAGTAAGTCATCAGTTGAGAAAGGCTCATTTGATGAGACAAACTTGTGTTGACTTCAATATAGACCGTAAAACTTTGGATAGAGCACTTGCAAGAAGATAAATACTTGATGATCTACTTCAAATTGATACATGGGCTTATGGTGGGAGACTTCCATGTTTTTATAAGAAGCTAACATATGTTGTCAAGGATGAAATTCAGCAATTTTGGCATGCTAACTCAAGAGTGTCACCGAATGTGAAGAATGTCCTGAAGTTGAGAGTTGGCAATCGAGACCGCACTCCATATCCTAAAAATTATTTGGAGGTACATCAAACAATGTTGTATAAAAAATTTGTGAGACACATTCAACATTGAAAATATCACAAAGGTATTTTGAATTCGTGAAGCCATTTTATTGTGTGCCCCTTAAGATTCAGAATACATGTTGTTGCAAATATCATGTTGAGTTTTCAATGCATCATGAACTATTACGGTTCATTCGTTCTACTTTGCATACTATTGAAATGCTAGAGGATTGTGGTGCAAGTGGTCTTCCCAAATCATCAAGAGACTTGCTAGATCAATTTTTATGTCATAGAGATGATGATTGTTATTTAATAAAAAGGATTGCTTAAATTACAAGTGCTCAGAATGTGGTGAATTTTCCAAGTTTAGGACATGTTTTCATGAGGGTTTGGAACATAATTTTGGAAAGACACTCATCCAAAAAAGGGTATATGAAACAGTGAAATATACATTGAAGAGTGGAGGTGAAGGCTCTAGATGTGAGTTAGTTACAAAAGAATACAATGTTTGAAGATAAATATTTTTTACAAGTATGCAAGGCATAGTCATAGGTCTCAATGGCTGGATCAATAATTCAAGATGTGTAAGGACACTTTCCCCATTGGAAATATTATATCCATTGTAGAATTTGCGATGAACTATACATTACAACCCCAAAATGATACTCAAGCTCAGTATTACAATTCCATTCAGGTTTCTATTTTTGTACACATCACATATAAACATTCCCCTAATAGCACAAAAGATGAGCAGAAGATAATCAAAGAGTACCATTTTTATATGAGCGATCATAGGTCTCACTCTCATGAGTTTTTCCAACATTATTTTGAGAACTATTTTGACTTATTGCAAGAAAATGATATTTCTATGGATAGGCATCTCATTTGGTCGGATAATTACACTAGTCAATCTAAGAATGCCAGAATGTTTTATTGGTTGTTTATAATGCATGTGGAGAGAGGTGTACCTCATATTTGGAGTTTTTTGAGTTAGGGCATTGGAAAGGGGAGCATGATGGAGCAGGTGCATGTGTGAAGAGATATCTAGTTAAGGAGCAATTGAGGATTTCAAGTGTTGTAATTCTTGATGCTTGTTCTATTGCTGATTGGTGTACTTTACCATTGTCACAGGGGGACTCTTGATTCTGCAGTGCATAGATTCTTTTGGTTGGTTGAGGAGGGAACTATAGGAGATAGATTGGATTGTCAAATAGTGAAATACTATTCAAAAATGCATTCATTCCAAAGCTTTGACAGTAGTACATGGACCATTTGGACATGAGAGTTGGCTTGTTCTTGCCCCATATGTTTTCAGTATGATTGGGATCATTGTGTGTCAAGTGAGTGGGTGGATACATGGGTTCCACAGTATCTATATCCTTTATCTTTGACACTCTCTATAAGAAAAGATGACATGGATACTTTGGTTGAGTATGACCATCTTTCAGATCTTTTTCAGCCAGGAGATTTTTTTGTATTGGTTGCACCACAGGGGAATGATGAGAGGTCAAATTATTGGTTAGCATGTTGTGTACAAGGTAAACAGAAACTTGCACAACTGATTACAAATGGTGATGGGTTCATGTATCCTACTAGTTCAATTATTGTTGTGGGGACATGGTTACGAACATACATGATTAGAAAGAATGGAATTCCTACATTTGAAGACTATGAGAAGCACAAAAATATTCTCATGTATTCACACCTTGTTATAGAAACAAATGTCAAGTTGTCAAAGCATCAAGGAAGAACATAGACAATAGAACTTTGGACTATTAGTACTGCTGATCATGAAGCACTATTGGAGACCCTGAAGCAAAGAGATGACCCTTTAGGAACACTTCACTAGGTAATAAGTTAACTCAGTGCAAGGTTTTCTAAGTTCGTTAAGCTTAAATTCAATTCATTAATTTTGTGCCTTTCTTAGATTCTATTTTTGAGTCATTAACTTGGTTTTGAATGTGGATTATAACTTGGTGCAAGAGCACCTATGAAGGCACCTAGGGTCTGTTAACCTTATGGAAAGACATGTTGTCAATTAGTGCCAAAACACTTAGTCACTTATATAAATATAGTGTTGACCGAGCCAGTAGCTTGAACTGTAACCCGAGTAGTTGTAATATCAACTGAGCAGATAGTGGGAAATAATATCACTCGAGTCACCAGTGTTACCTGACTTACTATCTATGAGTGAGCTTTGTGACCCGAACACCTAGTGTCGCCTGAGTGCTAGAGATTTACAGTTCACTATGTCTCCCGAGTATCAGCATATTGCCCAAGTGTCAATATATCACCCGAGTGGATTACTAGACCCGAGTATTAGTATTGGGCCTAATTAGTTCTTATTGCTAGATATTAATTTATATCATGGAAGCCGACTTATGAAGGTAATTTATTTTAATAAGATATATATGTAAGATACCTTATTTATCTAAATGAAGTAGAGAAGAAGTGAGAAAAGTAGAAGTAAGAGTATGGATATATGAATGTGAAGTGGCAGATTGATTAGAAGGCTACATCAATAAAAGGAACAACAGAGACTCATCTATCACATTAAGGTGAACAATATAATCTCAAAGGATCTCATTCAGTAAGTCAGAGTTGCATAGCAGATCATCCACTAGTTCATCCTAACAGGTGTATCAAAAAAATCCTTTAACTGGGTGGACTTAACAGTCCTTCTCAAATCTCCTTACAGAGTCACATACTTAATTGTATTGCACAAATCCTTTCACAAGGTGGACCTAACAGTCCTTATTTCTGCTAACAGGGTAGGCCATCAAAAGTGATCAATTGTAAGCTTTAACAAGATATATTTATACCGCAGTACTAAATCTTGTGGGTACCATCCCCACCCCAGTTTTACTTTCTATTTGGAAGGTTTCTGGGTAACCAAATATTGTGTCAAGTGTTATTAATGCTTTATTATTTTCTATTCTATGCATGCAATTAGATTAGGCAATCTAATAAAGGATAAAAGAGAATAAATTTATTGGTTCCAGATTCACCCCCCCTCTCAGTCACCTAGCCTCAATATATTTTCAACAATTGGTATCAGAGCTAAAGGTTCTCTTATCATAAGTTTAACACCTTGACAAAAGATCAGAGGCAATGGAAATATACAACCTGGAGAAAGCCATTGAAAAGGAAAAGCTAGATATATAAGTGGCCATGGATCAAATCAGAAAACTCAAGGAGCTGCTCTCTCATTCCCTGAAAAGAAGAAAAGATTTAGGAGTGAAAATGAATGATAAAAATTACATAGAAGAAAGGATTGAGGATTTATGCAAAGAAAGAAGTTCTGAAGAAGTTGATGCAGTCATTGAAGACCTACTTGCAAAGAATCTCAATTTACATGAAGAAGTCAGAAATTTGAAGAGAGAACAAGAAATTCATTTAGTCAGAATTTGTGAAGTCATAGAACAAAAGAACCAAGCTGAAAATGACAGAGAAATGGCACAAGAAGATAAAAGATTGCTAAGTACAAGATTAGAGGAAAAAACAAAATGAAATCCATCAGTTGTCACTTCAGCAGAAGATATGATAAATCAACTCAATAGTTCAAATAAAGAAGTTATCAATCTAAGGACTGAAAATAGAAGATTGCAGAATAATCTCAATACTAAAAATCAAACCAATGAAAGTATGATGAATTCACAAGTAAGCATGGATCAGTTGATAGAGAAAACTCAATTCAGACATCATGGATAGATTGGATTAGGTTATACTGAACAAGGTGAATCCTCACAACAAGGAGATCAAAATAACAACAAACCTACTTGTAATCATTGTGGTAAGTTAGGGCATACATATAAAACAAGTGTTGGATCAATGGAAAGTCAAAGTTTAATGGTAAATGCTACAAGTGCAATAAACATGGACATAGGACAAGTGAATGCACTAAGAAACCTAAGTTTGAAAGAAAATGTTTCAATTGTAACAAACAAGGTCATAAGTCTTCCGAGTGCAGAACTAAGAAATGGAACCCTGCTGAACAACTAGCTAAAGCAATTTTTGGTTGGGATTACAACACATAGAGCAGATGTTGTCACTGTGGTGAATATGGGCATATTGGTGCAAATTGCACAAAGAATCACCTTAGAAAAAGGAATCCTACTAAGAGATGTTATGTGTGTAAACAAATTGGTCATCTAAGCAATAATTGCATGAACAGAGAAAAAGTGGATACTGGTTTTGAGAAAGGAAAAGAAAAAGTTTATGAAATAAGAACTCAGATGAGTCATCAGTGGGTAAGGAAGTCTCCTGAGAATCTAGACCAAAACAATGAAGGATCTAATGGAACCCAAAATAGTGAAATGGGTGGATCCACCATCTTCGAATAAATATGCAAGGAGATAACTGGAATTATGCATACAAGCCATCATACATAAGTTCCAGATATGCTAGCAAGTCCAAATCTACATATTGATGCACTAGGACACATTGTGGTTCTAACCAAGTTAGGATCTCAGTTACATCTGAGTTACTCTACCTTAACCGAGTTAAGTCGGGTTGTATGGTTTCAAATATACAAGGTTAGTTTTCACCGAGCTTCTGAGAAAGCCTGGGAGAACTACCCGAGCTGTCACAACTACCATGTATGAAGGATTTAATGAAAATATATGATGAAATTTCTCATAAATGGTGAAGTTGAAGGGTTATTGTTTATAGTTTTTAGAGTGATTAAGAGATAATAGCGATCTCAGAGAGAATTTGTGTTTGAAAGTTTTAGTTGCAGCAAATTTTTATCAATCCTATGAGCGATTACGAAAAATTCATCCAGCAGTAAGGTTAAGAAAGGATCCAAGATGTTGGTGAGGAATGTTGTCTGTGAACCACCAAATTTTAAACTTCATCCAGCGATTGCAGAGGAGACAGATCCGATGGGAGCCCATTCCCAAATTCCTCCAAAGGTACTGTTGACTAACGACATCCAAGCTTTCTATCACTACACCATTCAACAACTAGGCACATTGGAAATTAATCAAGCATATAAGAAACTTTGTGTAGACTAGAATCTAAAGCTAGAACATGAATAACTTGAAGTCAAGGGTTTGACTCATATCATGCATATGCCGCAAAACTTTAAGATAAAATGGATTATGTTTTTTATGAGCCGTGTCCAAAACATGCATCTCTATTTGGAGCAATTAGTGAAGATCACTAAGACAATGGTACACCATGTGACAAGGTACCCAATGCTTGTCAAACCAAAACCTACCAAAACCCCTAGATGACCTAGCCAAGAAGACTCTTTCCAAGTGGGATGGAAGAGGCATGAAGCTGAATGGAGTCATAGACATGGAATTGAAGTTTGGAATTCATGTAATTGTGCACAAAATATATAGTTCTAGCCGACCAAACAGTGTACCATGTGAGGGTGTGGACTTGGCATACAATGTGGTCAAGAACAATATTTTATTTGACCTTGTTGAGTTGCAGCTCATCCAATTGAGAAAAAACATGGAGAGCATCTGGGCGTTAAAGACCAATCCATGTAACTTTGGTTCACTTTTGGTATGCATATTCTTTTATGTTCAGGAGTTTTTACCTTCTAAAGGCACAATTGTATGGAAAAAGGACAAATTCATAGTCTATTAGATAAGTGAATTCATAGTAGAATTAGGAGATAATTTTGAGAGCATCATGGATGCATACTTTGAGAATTTTAGACAGAAGATGCATAATAGATACAGAATCCCTAAACAATTAGTAGAAGACTATAAATATGATATGTGTTTCCTAGCTGGCTGTGACAAAGTATACATTCAATAAGTCAAGCCTAGGGTTACATGGGTGAAACCTCTTGCATATGAGGTTAACATTGACGAGACAAAAGACATTATTGAAGATATTGTGAATGAACCTATTGATCCCAAAGCACCATATTTTGGTACTTATGAAGAATAAAAGGGAAGAATATCATTGGAGATTGAGATTCCTAAGATGTTGAAGAGAGGAAAGAAGAGATTAGAGAATTTTGGAAAGAAGTATGGCAAGTCTTTAGACTCTTCTCATTCTATCACTGAAAGAAATGGAGATGACATAAAGATAAAAGAAGATGTAACTGAGAAGGAAGAGGAAGAAATAGAAGCAGAGCCTCCTAAGAAGAAGAAGAGGGTATCCCCAAAGAAAACAAAGATCTATACCCCTGTCAGCACTACAAGAAGATCCAGAAGGAAACTGATATTATGTAAGGAAGATGAATAAGAAGATACAGTCATATTCAAGAAGCCCCCACCTACCTTGAGAAAAAAATTGAAGAATTGAAAGGAGGTAGTGGTGTGGGATATATCAAATAATTAAAGTATGCTTCCAGAACCAAAGATGAGCAAAAGATGATTGAGGATGCATTAGTTGAGAAAATGGAAAGATGGAAGTATGATCCATCTGAATTGAAAAGCCATATGAATGAAGACCTTCTCAAGGCAATCACAATTCACTGGCACAATGTAGTTCAGATTGAAAAGGACATCATATTGCAAACCTTGAAGCAAGTCATGCCTAATATGACTAGTAAAGAGGCAAAAGATGCTATGAATCAGTATGAGAGTAATCACACTCCAAGGTTTAGGACTTTTCAAATCTTAAGCAAGAAAATAGAGGATGTTGATCGCAAAAAAGATATGGAAGATAATTTTTGAAATCAAGGAAGAAGATAAGGTAGAGAAACCAAGTACAAACCCTTCCATATAGGATAAAGATGAAGAGTTACCTGAGGTTTAGACCATTGAAGAATATAATGCTAAGAAGATAGTAGTAGAGGTGATGGCATCCCTTCCCCAATCACCTATTCAGAGTGTGTTATCTCCGAGCAAAGAAAAGACTACAAAATCTACATCAAGTCAAGTAGGAACCGAGCACTAGGCTCCACCTAATACTAAGCCAAGCCAAATTGAGTCACAAAAGGTCACTGTGAATGTATCTATAGTTGATACAGATTCTACATTTGGTGCAAATAATGTCAATGACCTATTCCAACTGAATAGTGAGGAGAACACTAAGGATGGAAAGGTTAAGGATGATGATGGAAAAGGCAAAGAAATCATTCCTTCATCTCATCCCAATGTCAAGGGTAAAGAAACAATAACTAATGAAATTGATCTTGAGGAAGACATTGTGATTCCTAATTGGGATCTTTCTAACCTAAAAGCCGAGCAAAAGATATACTTGGTGAGTTGTGGAACAAAAGAGCAAGACGATAGAAACTCTGAGCTGAGAAGAAAAGGAATAGAGTACTGAAAGATATCAAAGGTATATTCCTTGATTCTCTAGAAATTGAAGTCAATGAGAATGACTCTATTATGGACCAACTTGTTGACATAGTTCACAAGTTCAATATAGATCTTAATGGTCAGGAGAAATTAATGCAGAAGGAAAAAAGGAAAATTGGCAATAAGGTTCTAGAGAATGTTGCAAGTAAGATTGTAATAGATCAAGTGAAGCTAACAACTATCATTATCCCTCTAGAAACCACTGTAAATAATGTTGTGGCATTATTTATAAATTTGAGTGACACTTCCAACTTTACCACAGAAATAAAAGACAAGTTGACAAAGCTTGACACTAATTTGAAGGCAAGTGCAAACCAGTTGGCACTTGACCCTAGTTCAAGTTCAACACATTTTGTGAAGATCAAGTATCTAATTGATATGCATGATGAGCTATTGAGGGAAGAAGCAAGAACAAGGGAATCCCTTACAGCTACATAGAGCCAAATCCTTCCACACATGGATGTCAGCAAAAACATATTTCTCATGCAAAGACACTCATCCATGATAACAAATTTTTAGTTGCAGAGCTTATGATGGAGTTGTCAACAGAGATTCAAATTGAGTTGCACATCCTGAAGGTGTTGCAAGATAATTGGGACAAGACTTTGTCTCAAATTTTGAAGGTACATAGTGATTTCCTTTCCTATTTTGGTATTACCTTGTAGTTATGCTTTTTAACATTTGTGTCAAAAACAAGGGGGAAAGATAGGAAATATATGTATATATACAAGGAGGATGTATATGTATATGTATATGTATATATATATATATATATATATGAGGAAATACATGTACAGAGCAGAGGAAGAAATAAATAGCATAGAATCAAAAACATTTTTGAAAACTAAAAAATAGAGTCAGTTGTAACCGAGTTGCAGAGCAGTTGTCAAAACTTGAGCAAGTACCCAAGAACATGGTAAGGGGGAGTTTTGACTTAGCAGTTTGATCAGATTTTTGGATATGATAAGTGTTTTTGGCTACTAATGCCAAAGGGGGAGATTATTGATCTTATGAAAATACATGTTTTCAATTAGTTCCAAAACACTTAGTCACTTATATGAATACAGTGTTGACTGAGACAACAACTAGAAGTGTAACCTGAGCAGTTGCTATGTCGATCGAGTAGATAGTGGGAAACAGTATCACCCGAGTCACTAGTGTTACCTGAGTTACTATCTTTGAGTGATCTTTGTGACCTGAGCACCCAATGTCCCCCGAGTGCTAGAGATTGCCAGTTCACTATGTTTCTCGAGTATCAGCATAGTGCCCGAGTGTCAGTATATCACCCGAGCGGATTACTGGACCCGAGTATCAATATTGGGCCAACTTAGTTCTTATTATTGGATATTAATTTATATCATGGAAGCCGACTTATGAAGGTAATTGATTTGGATAAGATATATGTAAATGTCCAAAAATATTAATATTAATATTAATATTAATTTCCCTTTTGTTCATCTAACTATTTAATTTAATCAATTAAATAGTTTCATTGCTAGTATTTACCAATAATCTAAATACTATCCTAATTTATTTTATTTAAATACATTTGTCTCATAAAATCCATTTTTAATAAATTTATATTTATTAAATAATCCTCCATATCCCTAATTCTTCTAAGCTATGATTTATTCACATCTAATTTGAATTATAATATAAACCCTACCTAGAGACCTATTAATCCAATCTAGAAGCCTAACCTAAGCCTACCCTATTCCTACTCTACATTCATCACCTCACTTATTCTCCTCATCCAAGCCCTCTCTCTCCTCCAAAAACTCTATAAATAGAGGCCATTGTCAAGAGAAAATCATCTCCTTTTTATGCATTGTTATCATGTTAAAATAGCTTTAGAATTCTTAGTTCATTATTCATGTTCATGCTTTAGTTCATAGTTGAATCTAGATATTACATGCTAGGATTAATGGAATGAACTTAGTTTCCTTTCATTAGATCTTTCATATCATTCTTAGTATAGTTTACATCATTTTCATGCATATGATGAATAGCTTGAGAAAAGTTCTTCATACTTGTTCTTGAGTTCTTCATCCATCCATTAGTTTGTATTTTAGTCTCATCCACCAATCAATCATAGTGGGATTAATATATTGTGTTGGGAGAGCACACCCACACACCTCTTTAAGAGAAAATCAACAAGGTCTTGGGTGCCCTTGTTCAGCACATTGGAGGTCATGATGGAGTTTCTTGTTTTCGTAGTATGCTTTAGACATGTTAGTGTAATTTATTGATTGTATTTCTCTAATGTTTGCATGTCTGAGCGTGCTCCCAATAGGTAGGTTTCTAGCATGTACATTTTGGCATGCTCATTGGGACCCATGTCCCTTATTTTCTAACATTTTTTACAGATTTTTCGCAGTTCAGAAAAATTTCACATAGACCCATCTCTGCTCTGGAGTTGCCATTTCTGCAGATTGTCATCTCCACTTCTTGACCGTCTGTGCAACTCGGTCATCTGTGCCTATACTTCACCATTTCTGCTTGTTTAGAAAAGACTTATAAAAACTGTGGTTTAAACTACTTTTTGTTAATTTTTAGCATTTTTTAACTCTTAGATTTATGACAGTAACAAAGTTTTTAAGAGTTAAATGCTGTCTGGTTTGATAAAAGTATTATTTTTAAGTTTGATTAAGTTTGTTCTTTTTAACAAAATCTGACTGTTAGTATTTTTCCATCTGTGCAGGTCTTTTGTCATTTCCACAGATCGTCGTCTACGACATTTCGTCGGCAATGCATTTTCTAAGTTTTGTGGGTTTTGCAGTGTTTAATATCTAAAATTTCAAACTACTGACAAATTTCATGCAGGTTCCTTAAATGACTTTAACAGATTATCAAAATGAACTTGTATGATTAATCATTTATCTTGGAATGAATGTTGTTTAAAACAAAACTCACTCAATCTTGAATGTTAAAGGAATAAACCTCATCAATCTTGAATGACATAAGGTAAATGAACACACATTTCCAAGCTTTCCTCTTTGTTGTGTGGGAAACAAATTGAACTTGCATATTTAATCACACTATTGTGTCTTTTGCTTAGGTAGAAAACACATAGTTTACTTTAATTAAGTTCAATTTTAGAATGAACATTTCTTGCTGTGTTTGAAGAAGTGTTTCTCAACACTTCTTTCAAGCTATATGTCATTAGATTAAAACCCTTTAACATAAGTGACGCTATGATTAAATTATAGCCGTATCCTCTCCCCTTGCCTTCACAAATCTTGGGTGAAGAGAAAGTTTAGCTTAATCAAGCTTCTAGAGAGGCCTATCTAGAGCATGCGCTTCCCCTTTAGAGAATGACCTCAAACCGGTAATCCCTTCGGCCAGTATAGAAATAAAGTGTGACCCAAAGGTCCTCTTTATCCCTTTCAGCTCAGGCGAATCATGTTCAATGGTAGTCCATACTAAGTGAATATCCTTAGCATATTGGCATGGCTAAACTAGAGACTTAAGTATCTCACGCCGTACAAACCGATTATGGGGATGCCACAAAACCTTGTTAGCAACTATAAGTTAGTAGCCTACCTGATTCACCTCTAAACGGTGACTTATTATAGTGCAAGGGGAGGGAAGATTCTCCCCCCAAGATTCCCATCATACGTGTCCCAGGGTATTGTGTTACGAAAGAGATCTTTGTAGCACTGCAACAATACCTGGAAAAAGACAAAAACACGGGCGCCCTTCCGGGGGTGACATGTTGTGTGAGCTAAAGGACTACCAAGCAATGGGCCTATAATATTTCATGCAAAGCCAAATTCCTAAGGTAGCTACTGTTTGAACTGTCTTCATTGTGCTAGACCCAGTAAAAACATAAGTGGCTTGAAAGAGTCACTTGAACATACACAAATGAGATATTATAAAGTTGAAGCAAGATTTCTTAATGTCACATTTGCTAGTATCCCTCAAGGTTTTTTTGTCCCTTATTGGGTTGTTTTTAGACACGTGTCTATTATTTTTTGGTTTGCCTGTGCTGAAATCAGTTCTTGCCATTGAACAAATTTGCCCAAAATCAGACTGAAGATCAAAAATTTTCTCAGAATTTCAACACACTACCTTAGCCATAGTCGGCCATCTCTACTCTGGATCTGCCATCTATGCAGATTACCATCTATGTAGATCATCATCTGTGAAGATTTTCAGTTGTGTCTGAGACTGCTGTCTCCGCCTTAAAATAGTGAGCTTCTCAATTTGTCAAGATACTCAAAATTTTACCTTCTACAAGACCCTTGAATCATTTGTCCTAGATTATTCATTCATTCAGCCAAAATTAGATTTTCCATGACATGAAAAATTTCAAGAAGCATAAGAAGGTTAAGCTTCCAACACCTCTAGTCCTTAGAGAGAAAAAAGAAACCACCCGTAAATCCAAGGAATATCAACATATTGCAACATCTATCAAACAAGAGATTGAACATCGTGAGAAAATTGACAAAATCCTCTACAATAACAAAGTTTTCAATTTCATGGCCAAGTTTTCAATCAACAGTGCTTTTGTTACCATTGAACAATATGATTAGATAACACCTTGCTTCTGGATCATTCTTCTATTCTTCCATCATCATTCTTCCTTCTCTTGGAGCATTAGATCAAACCCATCAAATCAAATCAAATCTTTAGGTTGAAAGACCTTAATCAAAGTATCACAAACATTCATCCTTAAACAAACACAACATTGCTTGTAGAGTATTAGTCTGTCTCAAGTGATTTAAATCCCTTAGTGATGTCCCATTTTTCTTGAGAACACAAGTCTATCTTCAAGTAGAACATGTATTACTTTAAATCCTTTGTGTTTGTATTATCATAAGGTTTTAACATGCTTAGGTTTTGTTCCAAAAACCTTTAAATCAATTATCAATCAATCCAATCAATCAAATCAATCAATCAAATTCAATCAAATTCCAGATCAAAGATCTTTGCTCCATTTCATTTCTTGCATCTCCTTGTCTTCCATTCTTCTAAATCCACCATTGTATGGTTGTCACTCGATCCCAAGCTAGAAACATGAGGTGAACAACATTCAATACTATTACCCATGAGGAGAATCCATTTGCCACTCAATACTTTCAAGGAACTGGGGTACGAGCTGGGGAGGTGCCTGAAGAAACTGAATTAGTGGACCAAGATGAAAGACCCACCCAAGTGAATGACTTCCTTAGAGACCCATACAACTTGGAAATGGTTGAGAAGGCCATTTTGCATAACAGTGATGAAATATTCTTGAATCTTATTCATAATGGTGTCACAGTTCTTGTTGACTTTGATGAAACACTTCTTACCAGAAAAGTCACCAAAGCCGTTGTTGCCGCTACTGCAGCCATGGCTTCTACCTCGAATGCTATATCATCACGTGACACTGGTAAAGGACCTATCATTGAACCTCTCACATCAGTACCTATATCACCACCTATGTCAACAACTACATCAATACCTCGATTGACACCTAAACAAATTCAACAGATCATAAGTGCCTTGCCAAACAATACTACACATAATAGCACTCAAATGACAACAACTCAAGGAGCAAGTGCTAATGTCAATAACATAGGGCAGATTTCCATGCCCTTATCTTCATCGCTATTCCAAACATTGGGGGAAAAAACATTTGCAACCAATACGTCACGAGCCTATCAATATATACCTCCTCCTACTATTGGTATGAACTCCACAGGCTTTTTAGCTACACAATTTGGAGGAGGTGGAGGTTATGTACCCCCATTTTTCACACAGAATACTCCAGACTTCACCCAACAATTCAATGAGCTCAATAACATTGTACAAGGCTTACAGAATGTGGGCAAGAAGGAGTTTTCTTTTAAAGAGATTTGTCCCTATCTGTTTGACATGTCTATCATGATGCAACCATTCCCACCAAAATTTGAGATGCCCAAGTTCAAGAAATACAAGGTGAAACATGTCCTCTACAACATCTCAAAGAGTTTTACATTGCGTGTCAAGAGGTTGCCTATAACGAGAATTACTTAAAAAGACTCTTCACTAGGAGTGTTGGAGGCGCAGCCTTGAAATGGTTCATGGCTCTTCCTTATGGGTCAATCTCTACCTTCTCTGATCTTGCAAAGAATTTTTTTGGACAATATTCATATAACATTAAGCATCAAGCAACACTCAGTGATTTGTGCAATACCAAAAAAAAGAATGGAGAAACCTTTGCTAGTTTCTTACAATGATGGAGACATATTGTGAATTGCATGCTATGGAAAATACCTGATAGTCACTTAATCGACATCTTAAAAAAGAATTTAATCTCTGAGATATCTATCCAAATGAAAATGGCTTCACCTGACACCTTTGAATCCCTTGTCAATAAGGGAAAAGACATTGAAGATGGCCTTTTGCAAAGAGGTAGCATCAAACATTATACTCCTTCCAATAATGATAAACCAAAATTTTGGAGTAAAAACAAAGGAGTTGTCAATAATAGAGTGACTGATGCCAAGCATGTTCAAAATGTTCAAGCATCCAACAATAACAATCAAAAAAATCACAATAACAATCAGTATCGCAACAACAACCAAAATCAGAATCAGCATTCGAACAATCAGAACAATCAGAATCTGAACAATAATTAGAATCAGAATAATCAGAACAATAATCAACAACCACACAATCAATCATTCTTGTTCCCCACAATAATAACAACAACAAAAATAACAACAATCGACAATGGTGACAATTC
>MU223713.1:1422847-1438070 GCA_018584345.1 Thuja plicata | reverse complement strand
CAAGAAATGCATGAAGCTTAGACACTTTGTGCAAGATCTCATTGAGGATGGGAAAATTGAAGTTGAAGGTCAGAATGCATCCTCATCTAATGTGAAACTCAAATTCTACAATCAACCCTTCCCACCTTATAATCAAAATAATGCGTCAAATGCAATCCCATATGACTATTCAACAAATACTATTACAGGCCATGATCGAACATGTGGGAGTTTAAGTGAAAATGATATCTTTGGGTTTGACTCTCTTTGTGTTCACATTGAAGAATTTGATACGCATGTTAATACCATAATCCTTAAAGCTATTGATTGTAATGCTACTACACATAGACCCAGAGTCATTGTTCAAGCTGCTAATAAACCTTCTACATCTGCAAATCCACTAGCTGCACCATCTACTGCTACTCGACCTACTTCACACTTTGACTTATTGGCCTAGTTACGAAAGACGTCTATACAGATATCCATTCTAGAGCTCTTGACAACTTCACCAATTCACAGAGAAATCCTTGATAAAGCTCTAAATGAATCTCATGTCCCTAAGAACATCAATGCTGCACAATTCAAAGGTATGATAGGGAACCTAGCCACACAAGAACATCTAGTCTTGACTGACAAGGACTTTGGTGGTCCTGATCCTCATCATAATAAGTCCCTCCATATAGAAGGCAAAATCCAGTCCACAAGAGTAAAACAAGTCCTCATAGATGGTGGATCTGGTTTATTAAATTTGTAAACATTAAAAATGCTTCGTAATATCGGTCTTTCTAAGGACCTCATTAATGTAGACAAACAAATCACAGTAAAAGCCTATGATGATCGAGAATGAGAAAGAAAGGGTTTGATCACACTACCCTTACAAGTGGGCCCGACCCTAATGTGTAACCTCTACTTATCGTCAATGTCTAAAGTTCCCACATCATGGTAGAGAAATCAAAATTCCTGGAGATCCTGAGCCCTTTCAATACTGCAAGAGATTGGAAGGCAAACAAGCTAATTACTATTCATTGAATGAGTTTGGACGACATTTCAATCAAGAAACCCCTGTTCCAGAAAAGACATCAAAAACACCAGATGAGAAATCCAAAGGAAAGGAAAAATTTACTGAAGACAAAGCTACTGATGAAAAACCCTCCTCATCTGAAGCAAAGGCCACATTTATAGATCAAGGCATGGGAGAGTATAAATTTGAAAGTGCTTTATGTATTGGGCAACTCCCTTTGTCTCCAAAATCTTATGGAAGACCATCACCATTACCCCTCTCCAAAGATAAAACACTTATGCACTGCAAATCAATTATTTTTGAACATTGGGGGTCTCTATCAGATGAACACATGGAATATAGTGTCCTTGATTGGCTCTCTAATGATGAAGAGGAACGACCTGGTAATTTTCCCCAAAGGAAAGTATCCTAAAGTTACTCCCATTGTCAAAAACATGGGATATCATGGTACTAGCCTTGGAGCTAATGAAACAAGTAAGAAGAAGATCATAATAGCTAATGGCTATCCTAAAGGACACAGATTGGGTTCCGTAGAGACTAAGACTAACTTCGCTAAGGATTATTGTCTAGCTGCCTCAGATTCAGACATTGAGGAAGAGTTCTTTGAAATTCCTTTCCAATATATTGAAGATGACCTAAAAAAAATCACCATGTCTTCACTATCACCCAAGATGACCTTTTGTCCCCTCATTTACCCCTCACAAACCCCAAATTAATTGACTGGGATCAGAAAGACTCACCACCAGCTTTGGACGTGTGTGATTCAGATGAGGTAGTTTTAGCCCTCTTTGGACTTAAGAATCTCTGAGAGTACAAACATCAGATACACTACAGTGAAAAATCCTACTTCGGTAGCCTAGTCAACTCTCTCAGTCGCAAAAGTGAAAAAGAAAATAAAAATAAAAAAAATGAAAATACATCCTCTAGTGAAAACCTCTCGCAGGCACCTTTGGATGAAGAAAAAGATAAAATAAAGGATGCTTCCTCTACTGAAAACCTTTTTGAGGCACTAGACGAGGGAGAGGTTGACTTTCTATATATATCTTTAGAACTAGAAGTGTCCTCTATGATCATTGAAGATACTATTCCAATCAACCTAGGCACAGAAGAAGATCCACACATCACCTACATTGCAGTTTCTCTCAGTGATCAAGAAAAGAAAGACATGACAACATTCTTGCATAAACACAAAATCAACTTTGCCTAGACCTACAAAGACATATCCGAGCTCGATATAGATCTTTTCATGCATCATCTTGCTGTAGATCCAAGTGTAAAACCTGTTAAGTAGAGACTTCGCAAGATGCATCCTCAAGTCGCATTAGTAGTCAAAGTAGAGCTTCAGAAGATGCTGGACGCTGAAGTAATCAGACCAATTGATTATCCTGAATGGGTTTCTAATATTGTACCAGTATGTAATCCTGCTGGGGGCATTCACATATGCATTGATTTCAGAGACTTAAACCTTGCATGTCCCAAAGATGATTTTCCACTACCAAAAATTGACATTATAGTGGATTTGACAGCAGGACATGAAATGTTGTCACTTGTGGATGGCTTCTCAGGTTACAATAAGATCAGGATAGCACTAGAAGACCAGCACAAAACTTCATTCACAATGCCTTGGGGCACCTTTTGTTATCAGGTGATGCATTTTGGCCTTAAAAATGTTGGAGCCACTTATCAACGAGCAATGACTACCATCTTTCATGACCTTTTGCATGTTATCATGGAAGATTATGTGGATGATCTTTTAGGCAAATCCAAAACAAGGGAATCACATATTCCTATCCTTACTACTATCTTTGAGTGATTGGAGAAGTATAAGCTTAGGTTGAATCCTAAGAAGTGTGTTTTTGGAGTGCAGTATGGTAAGTTGTTGGGATACATTGTGTCACAACGTAGAATAGAAGTTGATCCAAAGAAATTGAAAGCAATACTAGAGATGCCACCACCCAAAACATTGAATCAATTACACAATTTACAAGGCAAGCTACAATCAATCAAAATATTCATGTCACAACTAGTTGACAAGGTGCATCTGTTCTCCCATCTCTTGTGCAAGAATATCAAGTTCCAGTGGGATTTCTTGTGTCAAAATGCATTTGAGAAACTGAAAGGCTATCTGGCTAATCCACCCATGTTGGTACCGCCTATTGCTGGTCATCCTCTAATTTTGTACATATCTGCTACAGAGGTCATGTTGGGAGCCCTCCTGGCACAATTGGACGATACCAGCAAAGAGCGAGCAATTTACTATCTCAGTAGAACTCTTATTGGCTATGATTTGAATTATTCCCTAATTAAGAAGGCATGTTTGGCCATTGTTTTTTGTATGCAGAAGCTATGAAATTATATTCTTAATCATAAAATTCATCTTGTTGCTAAAATTGATCCACTCAAGTATCTCCTGGCATGCGTTGCTCTTAATGGTCATACAACAAAATGGGTCATGATCCCTAGTGAGTTCAACATTGTTTATGTGTATCGAAAAGCCATCAAAGGACAAGTAATTGCAGATCAATTAGCTAAAGCACCTATTGACGGTAAACATCCTCTGATCACAGATTTCCCAGATGAATCAGTCCTTAATCTTGCCCCAAGTCCACCATGGAAGCTTTATTTTGATAGATCCTTCACTCAGAAAGGATCGGGGGTAGAAATCTTGTTTGTTACACCAAAAGGGGATCTCATCCCTAAATCTTTCAAATTACAGTTTCCTTGTACCAACAAAATTGTAGAGTATGAAGCCCTTGTACTTGGACTTCGATAGGCCATACAATGGAAGATTCTCACTTTATTGGTGCTTGGTGATTCACAATTGGTTATCAAATAAGTTATGGATGAATATCAAACAAAGGATGACAAGTTGATTCCCTATCACTAAACAGTTGAAGATCTCAAGATGCATTTCACTGAGCTAATCTTCCAATAGATCCCTCACACGAACAACAAAGTAGTAGATGCCATGGAAATAATTGGGTCCTTGATCACTATGCCAGAACACAGCGCACAGTGTGAGTTTCTTGTTGAGAATCTTACGGTCCCTGCCTATGACAAACTGAATTCTAAAATGGTGTGTGAAATTGCTGATCCCAATTCCCCATGGTACCAGGAAGTATATACCTACCTTCGTGATGGACATACCCCACTTACTTTAACCCCCATTCAATGTAAAACCTTCATTCGCTGCACTTCCCGATACACAATCCTTGTTGATACTCTCTTCCAAAAGCATTTCGATGTAACTCTTTTAAGGTGTCTGAATTCTGATGAAGCACAAACATCCCTGGAGGAGGTACATCAAGGAATCTGTGGGGCCCACTCTAGTGGACTTACTTTGGCCAAAAATTTGTTACGCACTGGATATTACTGGCCTACTATGGAGTAAGATGTCTACAACTATGTGAAGAAGTATGTACCTTGTCAGCAGCATGGTGATTTGATACACACTTCCTCCCAATCCCTCCAACCCACCATTACCCCTTGGCCTTTTTCACGCTGGGGTCTCGACCTTGTTGGATAAATTTTCCCTAATTCATCCAATGACCATAAATACATCCTAGCTTCTATGGAGTACTTTACCAAGTGGATCAAAGTTGTTCCTCTCACCTACACTACTGGAAAATAGATTTCAAAGTTTATTTTGAATTATCTTATATGTCGTTATGGCATTCCTCAGGACATTGTTACTGATAATGGAGGACCTTTCAAGAATAAGGATGTCATAGAGCTATGTATGAAATTAAACATTACCCACCATACCTCTTCCAAGTACTTTCCGTAAAGCAATGGTCAAGCTAAGGCTATGAATAAAACCATCCTCAGAATCCTCAAGAAAATAGTTGATGAAGCTGGCCATGATTGGCACCTTCACCTCAACCCTGCCCTTTGGTATTACCACACCTCCATTTGAACCCCCATGGGAGCCACTCCCTTTGCCCTTGTTTATGGTACTGAGGCTATTCTAACCATTGAAATTGAGCTCCCTTCCCTCAGAATCTCTCTCAAGAATCTGTTGTCCGAAGAAGAATATAGAGTTGCCCGCTTGCAAGAGCTGGAACTCCTCAATGAGAGATGCCTCAATGCCCTAGACCACCTCCATGTGTATCAAAATTTCCTTCGCCTTTAGTTCAAAAAAAGGATCAAGCCTTGTCAGTTTGAGGTTGGTGATCTTGTCCTGCAACATAATATGAAGAACCTCCAGAACTGTGATAAAAAAGGGAAGTTTGAACCTAATTGGTTGGGTCCCTTCATTGTTACAAAAAAGTATGGTTCAGGTGCCTATCAGATTGCATCACCAGAGGGAGATCCACTCCCTGATCCTGTAAATATTGTACATCTCAAGTGCTTCTATGCTTGATCAGTCCGTAGTCCATTGTGCAGCAGAAATTTTCAAAAAATAAGCAAAAAAAAAATTAAAAAATCAAAAAATCAAAAAAAGCATAAAAAATACAAAAGATTGAAAAGAATATAAAAAAAGTAAAAGAGAAAGAGAAATAAATCTATCCATCTGTGAAAACCACTTCGGTGGTGCAATGGATAAATACCATGGTGAAAACCTATTTCAGGCGCCATGTGTAGTCAGATCCACCATCAGTTCCCACCATTTGTCTATATAGTTTGCATCGCCTTTCATAATAAGTGTCACTACCCATATTTGTGCAGGTAGTTCTTTGACCATATTTCCGCTTTCGCAATAATGATTCCCGCATGATTGAGCTTACCAAATCAAACACTGAGCTTTGTTCTAGACATAGTGATCGCAAACATTTTACATCAAATCAGCAGACAGAATGACTTTCTTGTGCTCATTCTATTCACAAGCAATTGCCAGTGAATTCCCATTTTTTTTTCAATAAATATTTTGCCCATCAGGATGTATCCTTCCAGTGTCCGCTACTCTATCAAACATCACATCAAAATTGTTCATGGCAAGAAATTTTGGACTGAATGATCACTTGGTTAGGATTCCTTTTTGTTGATTTTATCTTGTGTTTCACTATGTCCTTATCGTGACAGCCTCGATCTTTTATATCCTGGTTCATTATGGTGAGTATATGGTGAAATACATGTCATTTGTGGTATGATATGCTTTTCATAGTTTTTTAGTGCATTTATGTTTTGATATTCGGTTATGACTATGTATGCCTCATTGGGGGCAGGATTCATGCATCTCAAATCCCTCAAAAGATCTAGATGTACTACATCTCCTCATGAGTAACATTTCATAAGATCCATCATACCTGATATCTTGCATTCTTGTTCCTAACAACCTATTTGTCTGATAGGCTAGTCCATGCAAAGGAACCATGTCACTTGTGTTTTCTAGCACATGGTGCATAACTCCTTTTGCAATATAAAACTAGGGTGTGCTCTCCAACATTAACATGGTATCAATCCCACTATAATCATGTAGTTAGTCTTTGCATTGTAGTTAGGTTATATTGCATTATGATTTTTCTCTTGGCAAAGGTTTATATTTATTCCCCTATCCGATCACCTAAGTGATTTTATCAGACCTATTTTGATACACACAAAAACAGTGTCCTCATTTGTCTCATATTGCATCCATTCACTATCCGTTGCATTGTTCATTTAGTTCATTAATCATTATTCATTATCAGTTGCAGTGTTCATTTTAGTTCATTAATCATTCTTCATTAAATCATTTAGTTCATTATTCATTATTAATTAACATTGTTCATTCATCCTTACTCATTTATAGTTGCATTATTACTCCATTAGCATAACACATTTCATTCATTTAGTTACATTATTACTTCATTTTAAATCATCATTTAGTACCATTTGCATATAATTATATTTCATTCACTTAGTTGCATTAATACAATCCATAACATTTTTTTAGGGTTCATTCATTCTAGATTCATTTCATAAATCATATATACATTTACATTTATGCATCATCACATTACATCCATACAAGACATAATATAAGCATTAACACATCCCATTTCGCACACACACACACACACACACACACATCTCATCCCTGCATCACAAATACATCAGCATCATCATACATATATTCATATCATCCTGCATGTCAGTCATAAACATCATATACTGTAATATAACATCATAGTGCATCCATAAATCCTGCATAAACATCACATCATATAACATATAGCATCACAAATGTCCATAAATCAAAGTTCCATAGTCCCAAAATAGTCCATGTATATATATCAAAAGTATCAATATCATACATCATGTGTCAAAAATGTGTATCCAAAAAGTCTGAGAAACATCATGGCGGTGGCCGTGATGGTCTTGCACCACTGCTGGGACGTGGCGGTAACCCCACTGATCCCTGTGATCCTCGGCTGGTGCTCTTTGTATGTGCCCTCTCAGAGTATGTAGACTATCATGCCTCCTCTAGCACTGCACCATGGTAAAGTCCCATGTAGTATGCAGCCTCTCAGCCTCTTTGTCCCGCCACTCTTTGTGCCGCCATGGCATTGGCCATCATCTGACCCAAACCTGCCGCACTGCCTACTAGATGTGCTATATCACGGTCTACCCTGTAGTGCTCTACATTTTTCCATGCTAAATCCTGCTCTACTGTAAGAGCCACTATCTGCACTAACATCGCTGCCAGCTCCTCATCATGGTCTCCATGCTCCTCTATGATAGAAAACTCTCCGTTGTCCACCTGAGCCTGTAAAATGTCTAGTGCTCTTTGAGCACTATCCCCCCGAGCAATCTCTGCTGTCAACTCCCCTATACCCAAGCTACCTCTATCTATAGGTTGTTAGCTGTGGCCTGTGCTGTAGCCAATAATCCCTATAGTCACTAAATCTCAGCCTGTGCGCTCACCTCAGTTGCCTGAGATGTCACCAATAATCCCTATATCCTACCCAGCTTAGTCTGCAAGCTATCTCACTCTGCTATGACTGTGTCATGTGTCTCTTGGGATATGTATCCCACTGGTGGTACCTGCCCCTATCTTGGTGGCCCCTATGGTAGCCCCTATCCCTATGGTGGTCCCTGTGGTGGCCCCTACGGATCTTGCCCCTGTACCTATACATTGAGAACAATGGGTGGCTTCCCTCCTATAGGTATTTGTACCTATCCCCTCCACCTCAGTGTTGCGACCCTATGCTGGACTCTCCTCCCTTTGGCCCCTCCATCTCCTCCCTCCTTGTCATGATCCCCATCCTGTCCTCCTCCATCCCCTCTGATCCCCGGCTGCTCATCCTCCTGTATCATTCCTGGCACTTTCAGTCTCATAGGTATGTGTGTGGCCTACCACTGCACATATGTTGGTACTACACCTGCATCTTGTAAAGACTCTTGAGCCCTGATCCATGGGACCTCGATCATCCCCATGAAAGATGTTTGCACCGTGTGCAGATCTACACCAATACCCCAGATAGTCCCCACCTCTCAGGTCACCAATGGATGTGGAAACCCGTCTAGTACCGCCTCCTAAATCTTTCCCATCTGCCTCCATACCTTGGACAGTATGTACCTAGATATCATATACGCTGTCCTACCAAACAACCAATAGTCAGTCTTCACAAATCTCATATAATATGAGTCATAGAACCCATCTTCTATGTATCCATCTTGCTGTGGGATCTTGTGACCCCAGGCCTCACACCCTACATAGGGTGCCCACAATATACCCCCCATCTCGTCCAGTCTCCTCCGCTAGTATCTAACTGAATCTATGGCCTCATAACTGATAGGTGGCCTATATCTGCATACAAAAGGCTCATATATTGCCCTGGTCTCCTGATGTCTAATCGATCATGTGACTGCAATGTGCTCCCATGCCCATATTAACAGGAGCGTACATCTGGGACCTAGTGCCCTACCCTTGCGGTAGGCGCACATATGAAGATCATAATACAACTAGCCTAGAATGACATATCCCCAACAATATTGGTCCCCATCCTCTACCATACTGCTCAGTACTTGTGCCCAACCTATGGGAAACCCCTTGCCTGCATGATCAGGCATGATTCATCCCCCTATTAGTCTAGCAAGGTATAAATCCAAGCGTCATGGCCGTGGCTCCATAGTCATAGCCCCTATCCAAGACATCCACTGCTGTGTAATAGGCAGATTTATAAATCTCTGACCCAGTGCCATCTCCATATATGGCTCTAATCCCTCCACAGAGTACTTGGGTATAAGCCCCCAAATGGGCACTCTGTAGATCCTCCATACATCATGGAGGGTGATAGTCGCTTCCCTTGTAGGGAAGTGGAAGCTCGAGGTGATGTTATGCCATCTCTCTATCAATGCAGACATGAGTGCACTATGTGCTCATAGATGCGGCCAATGCCACATGTGCTCTAACCCACATAGTGTCACCTATCCCCACTCAGCCACTGTCAACTACTGCTCTAGCTCCATGGTCGCTCAATAGCACTCCCGCGCCTAGAACATGATGGTCTCCTCCTGTAATCAGAAAGCAAATGTCAGCGATCAGATAGAATTTTGGGGCATCAAAAAATGTCCCAGGCCCGTCCAGGGCATCGAAAAATGCTCCCAGACCCTTGTCTTTCCTCTTCTTTATCTCTTTTCTTCTATTTTTGGGTCAATCCACGTAGACAGTGGTTGACCTTTGCAGATGGTAGATTTTTGCAATCGCCAATTTGCAGAGCCATTGGATCTTCGCAGATGTTAGTCTGCAAAGACGATGGTTTAGGTCGCCGCTCATTTGTCACGTAGACGGCAGCAGTCACACACTGTCATCTCTTCTACACTCCTTTCCCTCCCCCCTACCCTCACAGATGGAGATCAGTCGATCTTCGTCTACGCAGACGCCGGTCACTGGTCGGCCGTCTACAAGGATGGCAATTTTTTGACCGTCGTCTGCGCAGACGGTAGTTAGGCGACCGCCATCTACGCTGCGCGTTGGTTTGGGAGAATTTGTTTTCCTATAAATGACCTACAAAAGCAATAAATACATAAAATACTAGGTGGTGCTCGACTACTCACCGGTGGTCCAGCATCCACAGGTCGTTGGTGCACCTAGACACGCTCCCCAAGCTATGCTCACTCTCGTTGCGCTGTCATTGCTCTCTACTTCTTTAGTCTTTTTGCTCTTTGTGTGTGAAAGTGACTTGTCCATGGGCCTCGGTGGACTATTTATAGCCCCTTGGGACCCATTTCTTGTCTATCTCCCCATTTCCTATTTTGGTCCCCATTTTTTCTCCATTTTCCTTGGACACGCCATGCAATTAGTCCGCTTTCCCTATTTTCCTGCCTTTTCGAGAAAATTTTATTAAAAAATTATATTTTTTCCTATTATTTTCTTGAGGGGGCACACTCCTCCGCTCTCGCTACCATAGGTTTTCTGACCTCTCTGGGGCATCTAATTTTCTTTTTTTTGACGTGATGCCACTTTCGACGCCGCATCAAAGAGGGGCAAAATGTAGACGTCTAAAATCATCCTTATATTAATTTAATTAATATTCCCATAACATTATAGTTAATTTTAATTAATTATATTTGCTATATTCTCCTATCTATTTAATTAAATATGATTCACTTTCCTTAGTATTTAAATTTAATTTAAATACTACCCCTTTTGATGTATTAAATCTTCTTTAATATATTACCCCTCATTAATTCTCTTTTAAATAAATTTATAATTTATTTATTCTTCCACATGACTTAATTCTACTAAACTACAATTAATCTAAATTTTAAATTTAGATTAAGCTAATTTGAACCTAGATCCTACTCTACCTCACATCACTCTCACCAAATAGACCTATTTATTAATTAAGGTTAATTAAGCTAATTTCTTGATTCCTACACCAATTAGTCCTAATTATTTGCTCACACATGTGTGAACAAATTTTCAAAAATTGTCTTTTCTAAATAATCCTTATTTGGTGCCAACAAGATTTCTTACACCTATGATGACACCTTCTTACACTTTCTAAAAGTGTTTCATTGGACTAAAACTCTTACACCCTCTTACACCTTACAAAATCTTTCACATGTGTACTTTAAGTACACTTTGACCCATCACATCCAAAGTTGCTCACACATGTGTGAGAAAAGTGGGTCTCTTGCATGGCTTATGTGTCCCTCATGTGACACCCATGTGGATGCCACATGATCTCCACCTCATTCAAACCCTCTCTCTCCTCCAAAAACTTTATAAATAGAGGCCATTGTCAAGAGAAAATCATCTCCTTTTTATGCATTGTTGTCATGTTAAAATAGCTTTAGAATTCTTAGTTCATTGTTCATGTTCATGCTTTTGTTCATAGTTGAATCTAGATATTACATGCTAGGATTAATAGAATGAACTTAGTTTCCTTTAATTAGATCTTTCATATCATTCTTAGTATAGTTTACATCATTTTCATGCATATGATGAATAGCTTAAGACAAGTTCTTCATACTTGTTCTTGAGTTTTTCATCCATCCATTAGTTTGCATTTTAGTCTCATCCACCAATCAATCATAGTGGGATTAATATATTGTGTTGGGAGAGAACGCCCACACACCTCTCTAAGAGAAAATCAACAAGGTCTTGGGTGCCCTTGTTCAGCTCATCGAAGGTCATGATGGAGTTTCTTATTTTTGTAGTATGATTTAGACATGTTAGTGTAACTTATTGATTGTATTTCACTAACATTTGCATGTCTGAGCATGCTCCCAGCAGATAGGTTTCCAGCATGTACAACTAGGATAATGGACAATGAACCATAATTTCTATCTTGCATGTTTCATACCATTTCCATAGCTAGTTTAAATCATCTTTTAGAGAATTTGAGACTAGTTCCTCATATTAGCTCTTGAATTTCTTCATTGTTCCAATTTTGTATTTCATTTTTGCATTGCATTGGGGATCCACTCCATTTTTTTTTCAGAGAGCACATGCACAATCAATCTAAAAGAGCAAATCAAACAAGTAGTATAGGGTGCAAATAAATTGTTTTAGCTTTATCTGATGTTATGATGATGTCTTGTTTGGTTTCTTACTTATTTCATGAATTATATGTGCTAACCCGCTAACTTCTCATGTTTGAGCTTGCTCCCAACAGATTGAAGATTTCACCATACTACATTCTGGCACACCTAGTGGGACCCACATCGCTAAAACTCTTCTAATTTCTTATCTCTTTCTTTCAAAATTCACCAAACTTATGGATTGACGTCTCTAATTTACATAGAGGCATCTGCACAAACGTCGGTCCTTCATGGACCGTCATTTGATGTCTGCGTTCACAGATTAGCATCTCCATTTTGTATTGTTTTGTTTGAGATTCACACACCTTACTTTATATTTGTCAAGATCCATTGTGTTTCCCACTATTTTTGGTGTTTTAACATTCTATTTTTTAGCAGAGATCAGTTTTACAAGCAGTTATAATGTCAAAATTTAACAAAAAAGGGACACTTGATAAATCATCAAAGAAAACCAATTTTTAAGGGTTAACTAATATTAGCATAGGTTTTTTGGATCAATTTAAAGAGCTAAGAGAGAAAGAACAATAACTTTCTTCACTATTTTGTTGTGTTTTTTTGGTCTTGCAGGTATAGTGGTGTCTGCGCAAATTTCGGTTCACATTTTGGTGTCCGCACTCAAACGTTGTTTTAGGCAAATCACCGTTCAACGTCTACGCTACACAAAGTAGCGTCTGCGCTGGTATAGAAACTTTTCAAATTCTCTGTGTTTTCTGGCTTATTTTATTATCTTTGTCATTTTGGGATAAAACACAAAATCAACGTCTACACCCTGAACTTACATCTGCGCTCTGTCACATTTTTATTTTCCATATTCTAACGACTTTTTGAGTGGTTTTGTGTTTTCAATGATTGTCAAAGGCTAATTCTAAAACTACTAACTATTTGTATTGCAACACCGCTTGCCAAAGACATAAACTCAAAATAATACTCACGTTTGTCTTGCAAGTTGCCTCAAAATGAAAATCGACCAAATGATCATGTTTTTATTATTTTCTTAGGCACCTAGGCTAATTAGAAAGATATTTTTGTCTAATTCAAAGCAAGTGTTAGGGGACTATGTTCTCTTCCCTTTTGGGAAGATAAAAAACCTAGACACATTTGCCTTGTGTTAAACAATTAAATCTTTGGGAATGAACTTAAATTGTCTTGCGTGTTTGTGGAGAAAATGATACTGGATAGGAGAGTATGCTCTTTTCCCCTTGTGGGAGAATCATAAATCCAGACTCATTTTTTTCGCCAATCCAATTTTCTTTTCAAGTTAATCCTTTAGATGGGCCTGCTGGTTGAGGAAAAAATCTCTTGGGAACGACCCACATGAGAATGAGGTGTAAGCCACACCACTCTAACTCACATTAATCAAATTTACTCCTTGGGGTTAAAGCCTCGAGAGTCAATTGACATTTGAGCTTATACTTAGCTCTCGTCTAACTTAAGTGCAGCCTCGCGGTCTCAATCATGTTTACATGACTACTTTTGTCAAGACGCTCTGTGGGTCTATACACCTAAATTTTGCTTATGTGAACATAGAAGATACAATCAAACGGAGACCCTTACTAAACACTCTAAGCATAGAAGCTACCCGATTCACCTCCAAATGGTGATTTATTATAGTGCAAGCGGAAGGAAGAATCTCCCCCAAGGTCCCCATCATACGTATCCTAGGGTATTATGTTGCAAAAGAGATCTTTGCAACACAGAAATAATACCTGGAAAAAGGAAAAAACACGGGCGCCCTTCCAGGGGTGACACTATTGTGTGAGCTGAAGGACTACCAAGAAATGGGCTTATAATATTTCATGCAAAGCCAATTCCCTAGGTAGATTTGTGCTTGAAGTGTTTGAAGAACATTGACAAATCTAAAACATAGACAGAATACCCAACATACAAATTTGTCAGTTGCTTGTATCCTTCAAGGTTTCTTTGTTCCTTGTTGGATTGTTTTCACGAAACATGCCTGTTATTTTTTGATTTGACTATTATGAAAGTGGTTCTTGCCATAGAACAAATCTATTGAAAATCAGAAAGAAATCAAGCTTTTGCTAGATCATCAAGACATTGTCCTTTTGTAGATTACCGCGAGCTTCAAAATTTGACATCTTCAAAATTTGACCTTTTATGAGATATGTCCTAAGAATTCTAATTTCTCATCCAAAATCAAAAAAAAATTCTATAGTACATGACCGATTCCAAGAAGCACAAGAAGGTGAAAACTCCATTGCCTCCCATATATAGAGAACAGAAGAATACAACCCGAGAGGCTACCAAATACCAACACATCGTTGATTCCATCAAGCAAGAAACTAACACATGGGAAAATTTTGACAAAGTGGTATAAAAAAACAAGGTTGCTTTCTTCATGGGTAAGCATTGTCTAAAAACTACTTTCGTCAGATTTGAACAATATGACTAGCTGGTCTACCACAATAGACAATCATTCCTCCTCTTCTTAGGCTCACCTAGCTTGCATTTTTTTAGGACCTCCCTTAGGTTGTCATCTTTAGAAATGCATCACACACTCATCCTAGCATAATCCAGCATAATCCAATCCAATCCTAGTCAACCTAGAATCATCTTAATCATCATCCAACAAATCCCTAATCACATCCTTCACTTGGTATTGCATCCATTTTTAAGTTTCTTAGAACCTACATCTTAATCAAAACCCCATCCTTAAGTGTCCTTAAACTAAGCATTGTTTAGGATAATCCTCTTTGTCTTTGCAACCTCATCACCTTGATCAAAATTTTGGTTCGCATTGACGGAGAATCCCATCCACCGAAGACCACAAGTTTGTCCTAGGTAGACAATCACATCCACTTGATCCTACACTAGGGAAAGCAACCCTTAATTCTTGCATACACCAAGTGGTGCAGGAGCACCAAGGACCAACATGAAGACCATGAAGACCATGACTGAATGGAGGCCACCTAATGACAATCAGGGGTCCAAGGAGATCAAAGGGACCCTAGATGATTCAAATCACATCAACTATGGTGTATTGGCTCCTATAATGTTTTGATGTCATGAAATGACATTTGTTTATTAAAAATAAGTTATATCCTAAAGGGATTAAATAAATGTAATTTGGACCATTAGTGTCCCAATGTGTGTAGGAGGTTCTAGGTGTTTAAATTTGGATTTAAATAAGTCTCCTAGGTGTTTAAAATCCTTTGGAGTTCTTAGTTTTCAAATTACAAAGGTTTAAAAGCATTTTTAAAGTTTAAAAATTTAAATATTTGAAAAGTAATGGCT
>MU223713.1:1405857-1418109 GCA_018584345.1 Thuja plicata | reverse complement strand
CACCCCATATACACCAAATACATCATTACTTTGTACCTAGGGTAACCTTGGTTGCATTGGGTCTATTTGAGTCATTGTGCTTGTGGAAGGGTAGTTCATTTGTGAACCAAATTTGGCACCTTACCTTCAAGAGCAGTCCATCACATCATCCAGTGCATCACCAAGTCATCCTTAATCTGTAGGAGCATATTCATCATCCTAGATGCATCATAGTCCTAGCGCCATCATCCTTAGCTTCCTAGGAACATCCTTTCATTACATCTTGCATTTCATATTCCCTTAGGATAATAATTTCATGCCACCAATTACATGAGCAACTAAAAAGAGGAAGGACATGGACCCTAATCTTGTAGCTAGTTTGTCTAATCCCATAATTGACCATACAAATTCCATGGTCACCTATGCACCTCAACCTAATGAACAAATTGAGCACATTTGGGTAGATACTAATGAGACTCCCACCATGAGTACCATAGAGACATTTATCAATCATCCAAGGCATGTTCACATGGTGAGCACCATGAGTGGATGCAACAACAGCTAGGTACTCTTAGACATTCAGCAACAAGTACTTCAACTCCTGCCTTGGATTATACCCACACTTGTCACATGACCTATGGCACTTCTAGGGGAACATTATCATCCCACTAGAAACAAAGTTTTTGATCCACTTCAAGGAGCTCTATAGGTGGGAAATATTATCACACAAGTATTCCAGCCTTCCATCCCACCCTCCATCATGCACACAACACCTTCCTCTACCTCAAGAGCCACACCTCCTAATCCAACATTAGCAGCACAAACAATACCTCATATTGCTACGCAAGCATGACCTGCACCTCCTCAATCCACAATCACTCCACTTTCACAAGTGCTCCCAACCTTTGTAGCACAATTTCCACCACCACAAGTCAGCACT
Organism: Thuja plicata; assembly: GCA_018584345.1. NCBI lineage: Eukaryota > Viridiplantae > Streptophyta > Pinopsida > Cupressales > Cupressaceae > Thuja > Thuja plicata. Next base: position 1,417,190 of record MU223713.1, on the reverse strand, counting down.
CAGCAAACCACCATTCCACCCATCCCCACTCAGCCCATTCAGAATACAACAACCCATTCACAGCATCAAAGCACCCAAATCTCCATGCCTATTCCACCTTTTTCTTCCACCGCATACCCACAACAACAAACACACTTCACCACAGGCATGCCACCTACCAACACGTATAACCAACTCTTATTTCTGTAAGGTTGCACCTTCCCCATTCCACTAGCAATGGAATTGCAATATGCGCAAGTAGTTCTTCCACAAACGCAATTCAACCCAAATATTCCCATGCAAAAACCATCTACGAATCCCTTCACCATACCCCAAATTTCCATCTAACCAATCTAGCAAAAAATAATCCAACACCAATAGAAACCAATCCAACAACAACCAATCCAGTAGTAACAACCTATCTAGTAGCATGCCCAACAAAAACAACCGCAACAACAAATAGCCAACCCGTTCACATGCTAAGCACAACATAAACAAACCAACCCCTTCACAGCTACACAACCCATAATCCAAACTACATAAGAATCGTAACCACAAACGCAGGGGGAAAATTCCTTCATGACATAATCACTGCAATAGTTTGCTAATGTTTTCATCCAACCCATGCAGTAGCAACAAACTCATTCTTCCAACTACCTAGCCATGCCATCTTTTGCTGCATCACAAACCATTCCACCACCACAACAATTTAGTGCTCCCAGTAACACCAATTACCTCTCTATAGCCACTGGGGGAATTCCACCATAGAACACCTATCCTCCACCCTATGTAGGTGCACAACAAACTCAACCCACTTATCCAACACCTCAGCAAATACAAGCATACTTCCAGTAGTTGCAACAACCCTATCAAGCACCACCACCTCCTCCACTGCAATATTCCCCTTAGCTGCAGCTCCCACCATAACTACCCATATACGCTGACCAACAACCATCATATTAAAAACCATAATATGCCCCATAGAATCCCCCATATTTTCCATTTGATCTATATCAGATTCAGGGAACCAATGCAATCAAGGCTAATAATCCTCCCCCACAAATCAATCATGAATGGGAGGAAATGAAGAACGCTCTCAAAGAGCTAAAAGTAGGGACCGAGGCTAAAACATTCAAGTTTGAAGAGGTGTTTCCTTACTTGTTTGATCGATCTATAACTACAATACCCTTCCCCAAGCACTTTGAGACACCCAAATTTGATTAATATCGAGGAAAGGGAGATCCTATGAGCCACATGAAAGAATTCTATATGGCATGTCAAGAAGTGGCCTATAGTGACAATTTCCTCATGACACTATTTCCAAAAATCATAGGAGGAACCACTCTTGAGTGGTTCTACAAAATCCCCTATGGTACAGTCTCTACTTTCATTGAACTATCTAAGAAGTTTGTGGCCCAATACGCGCACAACATATAGAATGAACTCTCCCTCCTTGATTTATGTAATTCCAAACAAAAAGGAGGAGAGAGCCTAGTTGATTACCTTCAGCACTGGCAAGGGCTTACTACAAGGTTTTCCTATCAACCCCCTGAGAAAAATATTATCAAAATCTTCATTAACAACCTCCATCCTAAGCTTTCCTATCATATGCACATGAACTATATACAAACTTATCAAGACATCAGAATCAAAGGCATGGATCTTGAGCGAGGTCTCATAGAAGACGGTGCCATCAAGCACTACAAAGAATCCCAGCCTGACAAACATAATAATGATCGATCATGGTACTAGAAGAAGAACAAGAATGTAGTAACTGGTGGAGCCACTGACACATAACACATTCAGGTCCTGGAGGCTAGTCCTAACGCACCTACCCAAACTTATCAGCAAGCACTGCTAGTATACCCTAAAACTCCTCCCATGTATCAATAGCCCGCTCCTGTGTATCCCCAAATGACGTACCAACAAAACATATGCCCTCAAGGCACGACTATCTATCCCGCTCCAAGGACATCATATCAACCCAACTACCAAGGTCATGTGAACCAGATGAATGCTATATCAATCCCATAGGGACAGCCAAGGCCTCACACTCTAAATGCGCCACAACACACGTTTACCCCCTTGAGTGAACCCATAGATGTATCTTCTACATAATGGCTCAATCCAACCAAGTTGTGTACCAAAAAAAAACCCATTTGATGACTCAAAACCTAAGCCTGCCTGGTATAAAGACAACAAGTACTATGATTACCATCGTGTTAAGGGACACACCACCCTCAAATGCATGAAGCTAAAACACTATATTCAAGATCTCATTGACCGTAAAGAGATCAAAGTGGACTCTCCTACCCAACTATCACCAAATGCGGGTCTTAAAATATACCAAAATGCATTTCTTGAACACACCTTAGGTAAAGGACCAGGCAACCCTGCCCAAACCTCCGATCAAGGAAAGGGTAAGAAAGGAGAAAATGTCGACAAAAAAGATTATACAAATGCATATATCAACTATGATAATCTCATCAGCTGCATATCCCAAGTCCAGTCCTCCATCAATGTCATTCATGTCAAGGGTGTTGATAACCAATGCACGGTCACCACTCCTTGAGGCAGAATAACAGTTATAGGTGCAAGTACCATTCTATCTTTTGGTACCCAATACAACCTGTTGGAACACCTAGGGAATACTCTTACCCAAATTTCCATCCTAGATCTCCTCCGCACCTCACCCACCTATCAAGAGATCCTCCATAAATCCCTACAAGAATCACGTGTCCCCAATGACATCAGCCTCACTAAATTCTAGAACCTTGTCAGACACTTGTTTACATCTTGTGGGGTCTCCTTTAAACCAAAAGACATACCCTCAGAAGAACCCGATCATAATCTTCCATTCCGTATTGTTGTCATGGTTAAAGATTTCTCCATCAAGAGAGTTATGATAGATAATAGTTTGGCCCTAAATCTGTGAACTCTAAAATTCATCAAACAGTTGGGTTGCACTGAAGCAGATATAACAAATGATGTCATAATAATAAAATCATATGACAATTTAGAACACACTTCTGAAGGCACCATTTCATTGCCCATCAAAGTGGGCCCTGCTATCCAAGATACAGTATGTCACATTGTTGATCTTGACCTTCCCTTCAACATCCTCCTTGGACACCCATGGATCCATTCTATGCAAGCTTTCCCATCTACCTACCATCAATGCATCAAATTCCCATATAATGACACTGAAGTCACCATCTACGCAGATCCCAAGCCCTTTGCATACTGTAATGCATTGGAAACTTTCTTCCCACATTCCACTCACTGTCCTGGGATTGACGTTGGCACCTTTGTCACTAGTTCATCTCAAATCCATTTAGACCTAGAAACAATCCTTTTCTCCACCTTTTCCATGGTCAAGATCAACAATAAAGGTTGTGGTGAGTATAGTCTATCTGATGCCTTCGTAGTTGGAGCACTACCAGTTGATCCGCACATTCAAGGCCACCAACCTAATCCAAGCAAGACAGAACTAAAGATAACCAAGCCACTACAATTGGATCCGACCACTTTTATCTCAAATGGTATTTTGAATAGCTAGGAGATGACACCAGACATCAACCAATGGCTCTATAAGGATCCACCACCCAAAGACACAAGTCACCTCATTTACTTCAAAGGTAAGTACCCTTCAACTCACAAGCTGGTGACAAAAAAAATGGAACTACCAAGGAGGTGGCCTCGGTTATGAAGAGAAAGTAATCAAGGATCCTATTGTACCTACCTAACGAGAAAAGCACCTAGGCCTTAGCATGGATTCTGATACAAATGGGGGCACCAACGATAACATTTATGCCTCTTATCCTCCCCTGGGCGAAATCACTGACATCGAAGATGTCCCAGAAGAGAAAGTTGTGAGATCCTATGATGATGTATTTGATGATGAAACCTTCTTGGGAAATTCTATCCTACACCAACTCTCCATTCTCTTCATTGACCTTCCCCTCTACCACCCTGAACTCATAGACTAGGACCAACAAAGTGTTGTACACATTGACAAGTTCCAAAGCAAGGACACGCTCCTAAGATTCATGGGAGTAGTTGAACAGAGCAATGACTAGGGGCAAGATTCGTCACATGTCTACAAACTGGATCCAAATGCATACTTTGGGGAAGAGGAGAACTTCAGCCGCAAAAATGAAGTAGAAAATAAAAATAAAAAAGAGAAAAATTGATCCTCTAGCGAAAACCCCTTTGGGGCGCTATCTGATCAGAAAATAGTAAAAACAAAGGGCGTATCCACTGGTAAAAACCTCTCTAAGGTGCCAAAGGATGAATACTCTCCTCTTCCTCTAATCCATGATTACAGGCCTGAATAGTCATCGATCCTCATTGAAGAAACAAAACCCATCAATTTGGGTACTGAGGACTATCCACGCATCACTTATATTGCAGCCTCCTTTACAGAAGCAGAAGAAACATCACTCTTTTCTCTCTTACAAGAATCAATAGACAAGTTTGCATGGTCTTATTCCCACATGCTGAGATTAGACCCCAACTTGGTGGTTCACCATCTGGAAGTGGACCCAAACATCAAACCTATCAAATAAAAGCTTAGAAAGATGCACCCCAAAGTGGCACTACTTGTCAAAGAAAAGCTAGAGAAGTTATTCCAAGCCAAAATCATCCGCGCCATTGACTACTCTGAATGGATTTCCAATATTGTACCAGTGTCTAAACCTAATAAATCAATCAGGATATGTACACACTTCCAAGATATCAACAAGGCATGTCCCAAGGATGATTTCCCACTTCCTAACATAGACATGATAGTAGATCTCACAACAGGACATGAGATGTTGTCACTCATGCACAATTTTTTTGGATATAATCATATCCGTATTGTAGAAGAAGCTTAGCACAAGACATCATTCACAACCCCTTGGGGCACATTCTACTATAATATGATGCCATTTAGCTTGAAGAATACTGGGGCGACCTATCAGAGGGCCATGATAGTCATTTTTCATGATATTATTCACAAAATCCTTGAAGACTATGTAGATGATATCTTGGCAAAATCAGTTAAAAGGGAAGATCATCTCAATGTTTTGGAATGCATCTTTGATAAGATTGGACACTAATGCCTAATGCTCAACCCTAAGAAATGTGTCTTCATGGTCACTTCAGGAAAGCTCCTTGGATTCATCATATCCAGAAGAGGTATTGAAATAGATCCGAAAAGGTACAAGCTATCATAGAAATGCCTCCACCAAAAACACTCTGACACCTGTGTAGCCTCCAAGGAAAGTTACAATATATGCACCATTTTATCTCTTAGTTAGCAGAAAAGTTCCAACCATTTACTCATCTCCTATGAAAGGATAACACTTTCAAATGGGATCCTTAGTGTCAGAAGAGTTTTGAAAATATCAAAGAATACTTGGCTAATCCACCTATCTTGGTACCACCTGTACCTGGCCAACCACTCATCCTGTATATTTTTGCTACTATAACAGGACTAGGGGCACTCCTTTCTAAGTTGGATGATGAAGGCAAAGAAAGAGCTATTTATTACATCAGTCAGACTTTGGTAGGTTATGAGCTTAATTATTCACCTATGGAAAAAGAATGTCTAGCAGTGGTTTTTGCCACTCAAAAACTTTGCCACTATATGCTTAGTCATACAACCAAGCTCATTTCAAAATTGGACCCTCTCAAGCACCTACTCTCTAATACTACTCTCACATGTCAAATGGAGAAATGGGTTATGCTGCTAAGCAAGTTTGATATTCAATATGTAGACACAAAATCCATTAAATGGCAGGTCATTGTAGATCAGCTAGCAGAAGCACCATTGGTGGATTCCTATCCCCTAATCACAAAATTTCTATATGAGAATTTGTGCATGATAGAAGAGCAACCTACTTGGAAAATCTACTTTGATGGATCCTACACAGCCCATGGTGCAGGGGCAGGAATACTTTTTGTAACACCACAAGGTGACTACATCCCTATGTCATTCAAATTGGGATTTCCCTGCATGAACAACATTGCAGAATATGAGGCACTAGTCACAGGACTCCGCATGGCTATAGAATGGAACATCACAGATATACATATCTTTGGTGATTCCCAACTCATCATCAAATAAGTCCTTGATGAGTATTAAACCAAAGACAAAAAACTAATGCCATATAAGGAGATGGTTGACAAGATGAAAGAGCATTTACTCCACTTGCAGATAACACAAGTACCACACTTGCAGAACAAGGCTGCTGATGCAATGGCCACAAATGTCTCCCTCTTAGAGATTCCTCACAAGTCTAAACAATACAAATTCTTAGTTGAGAAACTTCATGCTCCCACTTATGAGAACAATGAATCAAATTGTGTATGTGTCTTGGTTGGTCCCCAGTCCTCATGGTACCACGATATCCAGGCTTATCTACAAAATGGTATCATATCCCCTCATCTCATTTTGACCCAATGCCAAAAATTTATTCACAGAGCTTCCTGCTACACCCTCGTAGCCAACACCCTTTACCATCGAGGCTATCACATGTAACACCCCAAAATTGGCACCTTATAATCCTAATCAATTTTGGTGCATTCCTTCAATTTTCTCATCATCGAAGTCCTATTGTACTAGGCAAATTCTCCTCCTAATTGACTTTAATTGACTTAGTCTCAAATGCAGAAAACCTAAATTTGCATAAATCTGACACTATATTTAATTCCTAAATTATCAAAGTTTATTAGCTAAATATCCCTATGATTAATTAATTTAATTCTAAAGTCCTAAGTTATTTTAAATTAAATTAATTCCACCCCCTTTAGCTAATATACATCAAAAGGAATTGAATAGTTATTTAATTGATTAAATGGATTATCCTAAAAAAGAATTTCATAATTCTATATGAAAGGTCACTCATGTGGCAATAATCCACTCTTTGAATTAAATAATTCTTGCATTTTTGTCTCAAATGAAAGTGAAGAGGCAACCGTTTCTTTTCAAGAAACTCTTCACCCTCTTTCCATGGTTTTCTATATATTGGACCTCATTTTCTTCATTTAGGAGGATGAATTAGAGAGCATCAAAATTATAGTGAAATTTGTATTGATTCTTATGCTTTTGAGATTTATTGCATAATTAGATTAATTTCATTTGGATTAATAATATTTTGATTCTTAATGCAATTCATTTACATATCTAGCATCTCAATTTCATCATCTTTCAAGCTTTCTAGTTTAATAGCATTTCAAGCTTTCTAGATTAATGGCATTTTCAGCTTTCTAGATTAATGGCAATTCATTCCTAGATTAATTGCATTTCCTTTCATAGATTAATGGCAATTTTCTTACCTCTCATTCTTTATAAATCCTCCATGTTAGCAATGGTCAAGGTTGTTGGCTCTTGTTCTGAGAGTAAATTCAACATCCCCAACTAATTAGGAGGCAACAAGTCACTTCAATCAAATTTGTATGATGAAAAATTCATGTTTGTCTTTGTGAATTGAATGATTGTATAAGGACTATGTTGATTTTGTGCCTAATTTAGAGGTCACATTCAAGCACATAACATTTTGTTGCCCACCGTGGGGTAGAAAAAAATGATTTCTGGCCTCATTTTTGAACTTTTTTGACAGTGATTGGAACTCTGTCGTACGTCCGTATAGCACTAGAATGGATTTTAGTGTGACATTTTACTTTGAACCACATGAAGTTTTTCTCTCTGTAGCACTCTCTCGTGCGAAGAAATAGAAAGCTCGCGCAGGTTCTGCACTTTCTTGCACAAATTTTCGCAGACAGACATTTAAATTTCAGATTTTGCAATTTGCTGATATCTTTTTTCTGACATTTGCTCTCTACTGTGATTTTTTGTTTTTGATTTCTGCTGTAGCATAACAGTGGTTTATAGGTTTCTTGTCAAAGAATCATAAAAACCTTCTAACAGTTTACTTGTAGGATGATTGTCAAAGGCATATTCAAAAATGTTGTGTTTGTTTACTGTTTTTCATTCACATAGTTTAAATAGGGCTTTGTTAAAATTTCGCAAGGATCCTGATAGTAAAGTAGGGGAATAGGCTCTTCATTACATGGAAGTGATGCCCATGGATGAAACCAAGACCCAGATGTTGCTAGCATGACAGATACTTGCGGAAGCAAAGCAAGATAGCGAATCTTTAGCACTTCTACTTGTTAGGGGATTATGCTCTTCTCTCTTTGAGAGAATCAGAAACCCAAAGGCTTGTGGATTTGGTGGAGTGAAACTATCTCGGTGATGAATATGCTTGATGTTTTTGGGTAAGGTGAAAAGGTAGAGAAGTATTCTCTTCTCTCTTTGAGAGAATTAGAAAATCAAACCCTTGAATCCGAACCAAGTTGTGTCACCTTTAGAGGGCCTACTGGAAGTTGAACCTCCGGGAATGACCCAAGTGAGTACACACCTATCACCGGTGATTCCACCTCACTCTAATAAATTCTTCTTTGTTGAGTCCAAATACTCCAAAGCCATGGTAACTTCTTTCTCATGATTTCAACTATTATCATGAGAAAGCCTTGTTTATCGTACTGAGCGGCGCCACTCCTAGCCTTGCTTGCAAGGGTGTGTGACTTTCAATTGTTGGTGTGGCTACGAGGCCCCAGCTTTGTACTAGAGTTACAAAATTTTATTGTGAATGGAAGCCCACTAAACACTCTCTTAGTTAGATGCCTACCCAGTTCACCTCTAAAAGAATACATAATCTATGCGCAGGGAGATGGAAGAATCTCTCCCCTAGATTCTCGACATAGGTATGCACCTGGATGCTTGAAGTGGTATATGATGTTGGCCCCTGCTTTAAGGGTAACCTTCAAACATATATAATTAGTCCTTGGAAACACCAAAAACATGGGCGCTCTTTCGAGGGTGACACTTCTGTGTGAGGTGCACGCATACGCATAAGACAGCGGGGCACAAATTTTGTCTTCTCAACCAATTTTCTTTGTAGGGATAACTGAGTGTTTGTTTTTGAGTCTTAAACTATCCAAATCATAATCAAACAAAGACTCCCATAATTCTGCCAAGTTGCTTTGTCCTTCGTAGAACTGTTTATGACTACTATTTGTGTCACTACTACTTGATTGAAACTTTGTATTTGTAAACGAGTGCTTGTCACCTTGAAACTGAGATTGCTGATTTGTATCATTATAAAATTGTCCTGAACCTGGAAATTTTTTCAGAGAACAGTCCTCACTGTGTCTCAAAATCTGGTTTTTACCTCAAAAATTGAGTCCGTCTATCAAAATTTAGTGTTTTCTTGCGCGAGCTTTCAGAAACCTAGCACTTTCTCACGCGAGCTGGCATTTTCTTGCACAAAGTTGAGCACTTTCTCGAGTGGTGAGGCATTTCCTCATGCAAATCTGTAGCCTAGCATTTGAAACAATGAGATTTTTCCCATTAACTGGTGAATTTTCTGCTTGATCTTACTTTTGTCTAGGGAAAGATTGCTTGTTTCCCTATTGTCTACAGTCTGAAACTAATTGTCTTGAGTTGCGAACTGACTGATTCTTACAAGAAAGAGAATCAAGACAATTTTATAATGTCTAAAAGTAAAGAAGAGATTCTTAGAGAAACTCTATGGAAACAACTTTAAACTTTGGAATCTGAACTCCAATAATTAAAGGGGGAAAAGGATAAATCTTGGTATGATAACCCCAACTTTGATCAAGAACAATTTGATGACAATCCCAATTTTGATCCAGACCAGTTTGATGACAATCCTGATGACAATCTCAATTTTGATCTAGACCAGTTTGATCAAGAGCATGTAGAGGAAGCCATGAAAACATCAGATGAGTTCCCTTTCTATCCATAAAAAAAGGATATTGCAAGTCAAGAGGTGTCTAGTTATCCTTCAGAGAGAATCTTTACTCCTTTGGGACGGTCTTATGAATTAGCATTGGAAGAAATTCTTGAGAATGACCTCATCACATTGCCTAAAATAATGTTACTTGGATCCACATTCTTCAGTAACTACTATGTATATCATCGACACAATAAGCATGAAACTTCATCTTGCATGGAGTTGAAACATAAAATCCAAGATCTCATAGATGATGGAATAATCGAAGTGGAAAATCCTAATAAACCACCTAGTGAAGATACTAATCTCAAGCATGATCAATATCAGGAACCTATGTCTAGCAATGGTTTGGATATCCCATCTACTTCTTCCATCATTCCTCCATCTCCTAAAACTTCATCATTGCTATCAAAAACTGAACCTAATGGTGACTAGGTTTATCCTCAAGGACTACCTCTAAAAGAAATCCAAGCTAATTCGCATACGAATGCAAGTCCTTCTCAAGCTTTAAAGATCATAGACTCCAATTTTCCATGTCCTTCAATGCTTATCATTCCTATTTCAAATGACTGCCCATTAGCATGTCAAGAATCCCATATGTCGATCAAAACTCCTACCTCATCCTTAGAAGTGACTCTAGGTCAACAGGAGAATCCACAATGTGAGGAAACAAATATCAGTTATGATCAAGATCAAGACACCATCCATCTTAATCCAATGGTTGACTAGTGTCGCATATCTCAAGAATCCCATGCTAATTTTTTCATCCCCTTCCATCTCTTCCAAGAACATCCTCTATCTCCCAAGCAAGATCAAGATATCCTTTCTACCATCTATAATGAACCTATTGAAAATCAAGAGAAAGGTAGCCTTTGTACACTATCTAAATATTCTTGTCAAGATTAGAACATCCCTTCATCTCCATGTCATGCTCTTCCATATCCAAAAAACATTGTTCCTCCAAATCCCTTACATAAAAATAAATCCCCTGAAGCTCCAACTGCTCCTATCAAAGCTACTCATGCACCTATTGAAATAAAGGTGAATTCAAAAGAGAAGAGCCTTGGTCATGTAGCTCACTCTAAAGATGTTGATATCCCTTCCACACCTTATATCCCTCCATTTAAACGTAACTATATGCCTTCTCCATCCTCCAAATCTATCCTTGGTCCTTATATCCCAAACTTGAGACCATCAAACCTTCCATCTATATTGGGTCCTTATTAGGGATAACTTTAAGAAACCCTCCTCTAGAAAATATATAAAATCCTGGCGAATCTTTCATTTTATTTTTTAAAAAAATTAATTCCTATTGGCGAAGCTCTCAATTTTTTGGGAAAACAAATTATTTGTATTGGCGAATATTTTTTAATCATAAATTTTTTGTAGAAAATATTGGCAAATCTCAAGCAATAACCAAGATTTCATTAATGACCATGGAAAGTAATTATATTTAAAGAAAAAAGAGTTCTTATAGAAAATTATTAGGCTAACTATGAAAATATTTGATGGGTTTAAGGGAACTTTATAGTATCTAGTTGCTACCAT
>MU223713.1:1346231-1359095 GCA_018584345.1 Thuja plicata | reverse complement strand
ACTCCTCCTAGTTAGTAGGCAATAGGTCAATATTAGTGGTTTTGCATGTTTTATCTAACCTTTCAAGCTAATGCAATGACTTATTGAGTGTTTGTGTCTTTTTCATCAGGTACCCATTTACACACACGCAATATACATGTGCATCTCATCTCAAAATATAAAAATGTGTGTCACAAAAATCCTATGATCTGATCATGTTGGTGGCTGTGATGATCCCCCTCCTGGTGGTGCCCATGGTGGCATACCCATTGGTCCCTAAGATGCAAATGCCCGACGTGTTCTTTGTGACCAAGACCTCTCTATAAATACCTGTCTCAGGCCCTCTAGAACTAAGTCATGGTACAGTGCCAGATAGTGGGATTCTTCCCTACCTCCCCCTAGATACATCCTTATGAGATACAAAAGCCTCTACCACCACCTGACCCATCCCACCTGCACTGGCCACCTACCTAGTGATGTCTCACTCTGTCCTATATGACTCAGCCCACCTCTGTGTTGAGTCCCTCTCAGAGGTCAATGTTATAATCTACTCCATTGCCTGATCCATCTGCTTTGTGAGGGTACCCAACTAATGTGTCAGTGTCCTTATCTCTATCTATAGATTAGCAGCATCCTCAGTCAAGTCCACCATCAAGAACTTTCTTAAGTCCACTCTGCCTTGCAGGGTGTCAAGTGCACCCTCGACCCTATCTACTCATGTTGTCTCTGCCACTAATAAACCTTGTACATGGGTCATCTCTGTCTGCAGACTAGCCTCTGATACCTGTGCCATCCCCAGCAATCCATGTAACCTTGCGCACTCAGTCTATAGACTGTCTCTCTCTGTGATGACAATATCATGTGTCTCTTATGACATGTATCCTACTGGTGGCCCCTACGGCCCCCATGGTGCCTATACCTATGCTGGCACCTAAGGTGCCTGAACCTGTCCTTGTATCAGCACCTAAGGTGCCTGATCATGTCCATCTCCTAGTGGCCCCTATGGCCCCTCATCCTGTACACCCTCTGCCTACACCTATGTCTGTGGCCAGACCTGTCTCTATTGTGGTCTCCTCCTCTGTCCTACTGTCAAGGTCTCAAGGGCATCTCCTACAACTATCCCATCGTCAACCTCCATATCCCCTATAGGATTCTCATGAGACACCACCTGTACTGGGTCTATAAGACATAAATGTGTGTGTGCAGCCCACCATGTTGCATACTCTGCAGTCATCCCTGCATCTACTACATCAGGCCTTGCCATGTAGTCTATTCGTGCCATCATCCTCCATGCCACCCTAACTGTCAGAGCATCAGTGTAACTCCCCCACACTCCAACCTCCCCAGTGACATGAGGATGTAAATCATCCTCTACCACCACCCCCTGCTGCAATCCGAACTGCCTCATGACCCAGGATGGCCTGTACCGCTTAATCTAGTGGATGGTCCTCCTTGGTAGAAAAAAATCTTTCTACACATAAGAGAGGTATATGAAATCCTCAAATCCATCCTTTGCTCCTTCCTACCAATCCATCACTCCCCAGGGCTCGCATAGTCTGTATGGGGTCCAACAGAAAACCAGGATCTCATCTAACAGTCATTGTCAGTATCCAGTCTAACCCACAAAGGTGTATCTCAATGGCAGCCTATATATGCATGCATAGGGCTCTCCTGGTTGTCACACCTCCCGTACTCTCATCGATTGGAACACGGAAATGTGCTCCCACACCCATACTAATAGCAATGTCACCCCACTACCCATGTTGCGTACCCCATGGTACATAGCCATGTGTAGATCATGATACAGCTATCCTAGGACAACGTATCCCCAGCATTAGGTCATCCCCTCCTCCAACATCCCTGCCAGTGCCCGAGACCATCCCATCCCAAAACCATGACTGGCTAATTCTGCTAGCATCTGTCCACCAATCAATCCAGCCAAAAATAGCGCTAGCCTCCTCAACCTCTTCTCAATCGATGATTGCCATGACATCCATGTTTTGTATGTGGGTATCCTCCTCATGGGCCTCCTAAACGCTATATCCATATAGTTCTTTTTATCCTCTAGTTTTTACTGCACCACCATTCGAATTGGTATCCATAGAATCCTCCACACGTCCTCCAGAGTGATCCTAGCCTCCCCAGTCGGAAGATGAAATGTAGTGGTGTCGTTGTGCCACTGCTCGGTCAAGGCGGTCATCATCCCATTATGCACTTGTAGCCTAGGCCATCGGGGCACATAGTCCAGTCCCACAACTGCTAGCAGCCCCAAGTGCACAGCTGTCAATTGACCCTCCAACTCAATAGTTGGTGGCCAATGCTCCTGAGATCCCAATGGTGGGAACTACTCCTGCAAAATCCAAAATCCACCATGTCAATAACTTATTTCCTCTACTTCTAGCCTAACCCCTCCCTGAATGGGGCATCATGTCCCTAGGTTTATTTCCAACCCATCCCCGGCCCCCGTCGGGTCCTTCCTTTCCCTCCTCCTATGCATCTGCCCTTTTTGGCACAAATGTTGGTTCAATCGAAGATGTTGTTTCTTCAACCAACGTCTCCACTTATTTTTTTCCCAGATCCTCATCTTCAAAGACATGGATCTGGGTCTGGTGTCTTCAAAAATGTTGATTCAGAACTGACATCTTTGAAAATGTAGGTTTGAGGATTGACGTCTTTGTAGACGTCGATCCGGGGATCAGCATCTCCGGTCCACCGAGCTTTCTACCCGCCTTTATGACCCCCTAACCCAACCCGAAAGTGTTAAAAACTCAAAAAAAAGTAAAAGCAAGGTCTCAGTTGAGTTACTTGCTGGTACTGGCCGCTCGACAGGTCTCTCGTGGATCCAAATGCGCTCTCCCACCTACCCCTTCATCCTCTTGTCTGCCATGTTTTCTCTCCAAAACTCTTTTCTCATCCAATCACTATTCACAAATGACCTTCTTTTAGCACTCCTGCCCCTCTTATAGCCCCCCGTTTTCTCAAAAAAAAATCTCGCTCCATATTCTTCCCCTACCTGTATATTTTTGTATTGTTACACCCATTGTACAGTCCAAATGCACCGAAAAATCCAAAAACATTTAAAAATTGCAAAAATGCAAAAAAATTCAAAAATCACAAAAACTTCAAAAAAATAAAAAATCATCAAAAATCTTGCAATAAACCCTTCTTTCTTTCCGCATCATTCAATTTTTCAAATTTCAGTGACATTTTGACTCCTGCGACTGCGATCATGTTTTTCACCAAATCAGTTTTGCGACTGACTATCCTTGCTCCTCATTTTGTTCACTGCTTTTACCAGCGAATATCTTTTAATCAAATCCAATCCTTGCCCATCAGGATGCATCCTTCCGGCGTCGGCTTATAAAATCCTTCATCACATCATCATATTCATGGCAAGAACTTTGGACTGAATGATTGCTTGGTCATGAGGCCTTCTTTATTGATCTTATCTTTTTGTGTCAATTTAAATCTACTCATCACTACCTCGATCTGTTATATCTTAGTGCATTGTGACTAGTGGCTACTAACACATGTGCATTGTTTGCAGTGTGCTTTTGTTAGCGCATCTAGTCCATGCAAAGGAATCATGTCATCCGTGTTTTCTAACACCTGATGCTTACCTCCTTTTGCAATATCAAAATCGGATGTGCTCTCCATATTTTTCACACAAATGGGTCCCCAAGGCTCGTCATTACATTTTCATTCTTCATTATATTCTTAGTTTCATTTCAGAAGGCTTCTATTTATAAACCCCTCTCCCTTCCTCCTTCTTGTTGCATCCTTTTTCAAGAAAATCCCACAACATTGTCTTTGTTGTGTTCTTTTCTCGAGGGGGTACAACCCTATATCGTCGTTGCTTCAGCACGACTCCTAGAAACCCTCTTTCTCTAGGGAAACTTATTTTTTTTTCTTTGATGTAACTTCACTTGTGATGCCATGTCAAAGAGGGGAAAAATGTAGACGTCCAAAAATATTAATATTAATTTCCCTTTTGTTCATCTAACTATTTAATTTAATCAATTAAATAGTTTCCTTGCTAGTATTTACCAATAATCTAAATACTATCCTAATGTATTTTATTTAAATACATTTGTCTCATAAAATCTCTTTTTAATAAATTTATATTTATTAAAAAATCCTCCATATCCCTAATTCTTCTAAGCTATGATTTATTCAAATCTAATTTGAATTATAATCTAAACCCTACCTAGAGACCTATTAATCCAATCTAGAAGCCTACCCTAAGCCTACCCTATTCCTACTCTACACCCATCACCTCACTTCTTAAGCATACTTCCCCACCTAATTACCTTCTGATCCTACTTAAAAGGGTGATTCCTAACCCTTGTAATGCTAATGTAATGCTCACACATGTGTGAAAATTATCTCCAAAATGGCCACCCATTCGACTTAAATACTCTTACAAATTTGTCCCCCACTTGAATATCTTGAGCCACTCAAACATTTAATGCTATGTTTGACTCCAAAATATCCATCCCTTCCTAGCCTATGTATCCCTTATATTGCTCTTATGTGCATGCCACATAGGTGCCACCTCATTCAACCCCTCCTCTTCTATCCCAAAAATCTATAAATAAAGGCCTTCTCCTCTTGCATTGACATCTCTCATTTTGCATTGTTATCATGCTATTTTAATGTTAGGAGTTCATTTTCAAGTTTCATGCTTTTTATGTTTAAACCATTTAGAAATTACATGCTAGGGTAATGGATAATGAATCATAATTTCTATCTTGCATGTTGCATATCATTTCCATAGCTAGTTTAAATCATCTTTTGGAGAATTTGAGACTAGTTCCTCATACTAGCTCTTGAATTTCTTCATTCTTCCAATTTCGTATTTCATAGTTTCATTGCATTGGGGATCCACTCCATTTGTGTTTTAGAGAGCACATGCACAATCAATCTAAAAGAGAAAATCAAACAAGTAGTATAGGGTGCAAATAGCTTGTTTTAGCTCTATCTGATGTTATGATGATGTCTTGTTTGATTTCTTTCTTATTTCATGAATTATATGTGCTAACACGCTAACTTCTCATGTTTGAGCTTGCTCCCAATAGATTGAAGATTTCACCATACTACAATATATATGTAAGATACCTTATTTATCCAAATGAAGTAGAGAAGTGAGAAAAGAAAAAGTAAGAGTATGGATATATGAATATGAAGTGGCAGATTGATTAGAAGGCTACATGAGTAAAAGGAACAACAAAGACTCATCTATCACATTAAGGTGATCAGTATTATCTCATGGGATCTCATTCAGAAAATCAGAGTTGCATAGCAGATCATTCACTGGTTCATCCTAACAGGTGTATCAACAAAATCCTTTAACCAGGTGGACTTAACAGTCCTTTTCAAATCTCCTTACAGAGTTGCATACTTAATTGTATTGTACAAATCCTTTCACAAGGTGGACCTAACAGTCCTTATTGCTCCTAATAGGGAAAGCCATCAGAAGTGCTCAATTGTAAGCTTTAACAAGATAAATATATATTGTAGTACTAAATCTTGTGGGTACCATCCCCACCCCAGTTTTACTTTCTATTTGGAAGGTTTCTAGGTAACCAAATATTGTGTCAAGTGTTATGAATGCTATATTCTTTTTTGTTCTATGCATGAAACTAGAGTAGACAATATAATAAAGGATAAAAGAGAATAAGTTTTATTGGTTCCTGATTCACCCCCNTTCCCCCCCCCCCCCCCCCCTCTCAGTCACCTAGCCTCAATATATTTCCAACAGGGTCACCATGGATCCAATCAGAGATAGGACTAAAGAATCCTTATAGGTTAATGAATTTTTTTCTTATAGAACATATTTATTAAACTTTACATAGGAGTAGAAAGAAGGCAATGTCTATTTAGGGATACTTGAGGAGGCATTGTTCCTTATTTGCAGTTTACGGTTGTGTGGCCTGTTGAAGCTTGTGTGCAAAGAGAAATTGTGCTTAGATCATTGAATATTTTAGAAAACTAAATAGATTTTATAGTTTGAAGATTAAATCTTGATGTCAAAATTCATCTGGTATTATTATAAATCAAAGTCTATATGCCATTGGATTGGCCATGAGATTTTTTATAATTTGGCTCCATACACTTGAAAAGTAAAGTGTGGTATTTTGGCTTAGAATAAGAGAATTGTAAGGCTTGTTGGAATTTTTTATTGAATTATTTCTTTGATGATGATTTCATTTAGTGTCACGAGTTATCGACTATTTTTATTTATTAAATTATTTCTTTGAGAAGTGAAAACCATGAGTTTCATGTAGGTTTAATAGTGAAAACCATGAGTTCCAATACAATAAAAAAATTACTATTATTAAAGTGGGTTGGGTCTAGAAGTTGATGCATTATTGAAGGAAAGATTTGGGTATTGTTACAAAACAAAGGAAAATTTGAGTGTTCTTGGTAATTTATTGCATCTATTATAACAAATTCAAACAAATTGACATATAACTTCAACAAGATATAATTTAAATCATAATGATAATAAAATATAACTTAAAAATATAACTTCAAGATATAACAATCATAATCATAGTCAGAATATAACTTCACCATTCAATTTCAAAAACATGAATAATACATGTGTATACAAAAGATGACACAAATATAACATAAAAATGAAAATGTTCTATATATAGAAAGTATCAAAAGTATCTCCATATACAAATATGGCACATGCCATTTCAAAATGTCTACAAAATCAATGTTTCAAGGTGTACAATGTGGCATATATGCCATCTCAAAATGTGCCAAGTGGCATCTCTAAATAACCACAACTAAAAATACATCCTATATCGTAGGGGGATCATCAAAATGTAGCCTCTTTGAAGAACTATTTAGCTCTGATTGATCATGCATCAAAAAATAGTTCAAACCCAAGTTAGATTACTTAGTTTATATGATTTTCACATATATATAATTCATAATTCAAACACTAATTTAATTATAAATTATAATTGAATACAAACATTTGTACCTGGCCTCTTGGTCACCTACCATGATCAGGTGTCCTAACATAAGCCCTTGGTAGCGAAGGGACAATGCCACCAATACCAACTCTGACCTATAAATATATATTTGCAATAATGAGATTAGTAGAGTGGTGCAAGGGCCCAAGGTGCAACATAGAGTAATAAATTTACAAAATAGGATGATAGCGTAATAAAATTGCAAACTAATTGAACTAAAATTAAAACTTACTTCTGTTGATCTCTCCTTTGTAATAGTGGGCTAGGTCAACAAAGATATGAAATATTCTTGTGGGGCCTCCCTCACACTGAGAATAACCTATGAGAGTCAAAAATATAGTCAATTATATATAAATATACTTCGTCATAACAACCCTGATTACAAAATATAAATAACAATATATAAATCTACATACAATCGGGCTATCACTCCGAATCAAGATGCCTGTCAGCCTAGGCTCCCAAACCTATGTCAGGACATCATCAAGAGTCACACCCTATACAATAAAGTGCATGTAAAATATTTATTACTACACACAAGTGGCATACATATGCATGCATAATTAATCTTAAACACTTAATTACCTTTCCTTTGTTGACACATGAAGAAGGAACCCCCTCGTGTCCCCACTAACATCAGCTAATGCCTGCAAGAGTACAATAAGATGAGAATATATTAGTAAATGTATGATTTTTATTGCTCTAATTGATAGAGATTTAAGCATGTACATCAAATGATATATAAAAAAATAATGGGTACATAATTTACAATATATTGTATGGTGTCAAGCCCAAATGAAATGGCTGAAATTATGGAGTCATCCACCTATCTCAACTCCTCTGTCATCGACTGAACATGAATGGACCAAATATATATACATAAGTGCATGAAATTATTAAAAATAATCTAAATAAATAAATTATTTTTAAATTAAATAGGTCATGTGAAAAATTTATTTAAATATGTTTACTCTTACTGTATCAACAGGAGTCCATGGCACTGCATACCCCTCATCATCACTCTCATGAGACACAAATGCTCCATGAGGTGTTGCAGCCTGTGTAGCTATGTCTCTTGTATCCTCCTCATCAATAGCGTACTGATATGTATCAAAATCAGTAAGCAGTCTGAGGCACAAATTATTGCACATAATGCAAGTATGGGGGACACAAACATGTGAACTATTGTCAGATGTCAATGCGCTAACATCATCCACACTACGAGGCAACAATGAGCTATTTTGGCCGATCAACTGATCACTCAGTGTGTGAATGGCCCTAATACTCTGTGAGGCAACCTCTGCAATGATATCAGGATGCTCATGCACTGGAGGATGGGGTGAGACATCAGTGGGGGAACAAAGGTAGTGACCTTTTTGCACTGGAAAAATGGCCTAGTTTGAGGAGCTCCTCTGCCTACGCCCATGTTGGGCCTCATGCTCCAATAATTTACATTGTGACCAAGCACAAACTCAGCATACAATTTTTTTACAAAATAGAAAGGGAGCCCCAAATTGTTGTGGGGTATTTAATCAAAAACCATCTGCCAGCAATCCCAAAAGTGTGTACGCATTACATCGTTTATCCACCATTTAATTGATAATTTGGGCTTTTTGGTGTCAAATTTTAATCTGATGTTAGGATTAACACAAAGGGAGGATATATCATCTTTAGTTATATTAAGGTTCGCAATCCCATCATGGTCAAGCCCATCATCAAATTGGGTATGCATATCGTCATGCCAATGAAGAGCAGCATTATGTTGGTGTGTAAGTGTGTCAATATTTTCAATAATAGTATTTAGGGTGGCAAGCATGGGACCTAATGTAGGTATATTTTTATGTATGTTTTGGAAGCCTCGTATAGTGTTCAAATTGTCTTGTATCAAATCCTCTAAAGATTGAGGGTTTTGAAGCTATTCTAGATTGTTTTTGGGATCGTTATTTGGTGGGGGAGGGTTATTTTATTCATTGTTGTCAGTCATGCCTGATTTAATAAAAAAGAAATATAAATTTAAAATTGATTTCATATATTATTAAAAAAATCAATACAAAACCCTATTTCAACAAAAAAAACTTTATTTAACATCAAAATGAAAGAAATATGTCAAAATATATAAAGAAATCACTTACCATATATACCGCGAAGTCAGATTTGTTGTTGGAGAAATCAGGTACCCAAAAAAATTATGTACGAGAAAAACCTAGCCATTTTTTAATCCCCAAGCAATGAGAGAAATAAGAAAAATGACTCGCGGGTTTTGATTTATGCCACAGGTTTTGGGTACCCTAAAATATCCGGTACCCAAAAAAATTAGGTACCCGATTAAGCTTGTGCTTTGGTGTCAGGTTTGCCCAGGTGTATTGACACCCATGCCTACTAGAAAGTCAACAAATGTTTTCATGCACTTTTGGATGAGTGAAAAGTGGATTTTTTTCACATCGCCACTTTTTGGGCCCTCATCTTCTTGCACATACCCTCTTGGTTCTTATTTTAGTATCTTGGTAGTAGCTCTCGGTAGTTAGGTTAGCATCAAGTATGGATCTAGATTTCTGTATGTAATCAGGCATGTGTGCCTTAGAATGTAAGCTGACATGTAGCTAGGCATGTATGATGTAAATCTTGAGCATATGATAATGCAAAGATCTAATTGACATGTGTTTTGTTCATTATTGAGTTCTTAATGATCTAGAATTGATTGTTTCTATTGTGTTGACTCTAGCTACATGGTTGGACTATCTCCATTGGAGAAACTCTGGCCATGACTATGTCATTTCTTGAGCCTGGAGTCTTTGAGATACTAACATAGGACAATTTGTATCCTCATCATATTGAACAAATTAGGAGAGACTCTGGATCGGGATCTTTGGTATCAGGTACTCCTACTCTCTAGCATAGCAAGTCATTGGCTACATTTGATTTTTTGGAACTCTGTACTTAGTTTATAGGTTGACTTTGTACAAAGTTACAAACTATATTGTAACTGATATTTTCTAAACTGTCACCATTTAAGTTATTATTTATGTTATTGTGGTATGTTTTGTACAATTTAATCATCTATAAGAATATAAACAACAAAAATCTATTTTCTACAATTCGTGTTCTCTATTTAATTTACTATACTTTGTACAAAGTTACAAACTATATTGTAATTGAAATTTTGTAAATTGTCACTATCTAAGTTATTATTTATGTTGTTGTGGTATGTTTTGTACGGTGCAACCATCTATAAGAATATAAACAACAAAAATCTATTTTCTATAGTTTGTGTTCTCTATTTTATTTACTATCTATATCTCTATAATTTTCACATTTTTCAAATCCAATTTTGTCCTAATTCTTTAAAATAATCTTATACTTATGATTTGTTGATTTATTCACAAAATAATTCATGTTACTATGGTACAAACTCTTTAAAATTTGTGTATTTGAAGTTGAACTTTACAGTTCATGTTAAACTTTACTGATACACTTTTTTGAAAATTCAAAGTTGTGATATTTTGAATTTCAATTTTAGTGAAATAATAAATTATTAAATTACATTAAAAAAAGTGTAAAAGTACTCCAATTTCCTATTTTTCAAAAAATCATGTATTTCTTACTAGTCTCATGTACCTATACCAGTAATAGTGTGTTGGCATTCTTGACCCCAACTCTTCTTTTCTGCAACTTGAGCATCTAACTATTGTGATGTCTACAAAATATTTTCATGTTCAATATTTATCTACTATTGTTTTCTTACACGTGTATTTAAACTTACCAATATTCAATCAAACTTCAACCATTCTATTCAAGATTAGGGGAAAGGGCTTGTACTGTCCATGTTCCAATGATCGTTCTCTACTACCCATGTTCCAATGACCGTTCACTCCTTAAAGGTTAATGAATTTTTTTCTTAAATAACATATTGATTAAACTTTACATAGGAGTAGAAAGAAGGCAATGTCTATTTAGGGATACTTGAGGAGGCATTGTTCCTTATTTTCAGTTTACGGTTGTGTGGCCTGTTGAAGCTTGTGTGCAAAGATAAATTGTCGTTAGATCATTGAATATTTCAGAAAACTAAATAGATTTTATAGTTTGAAGATTAAATCTTGATTTCAAAATTCATTTGGTATTATTATAACTCAAAGTCTATACGCCATTGGATTGGCGATGAGATTTTTTATAATTTGGCTCCATACACTTAAAAATTAAAGTGTGGTATTTTGGCTTAGAATAAGAGAATTGTAAGGCTTGTTGGAATCTTTTATTGAATTATTTCTTTGGTGATGATTTCGTTTAGTGTCACGAGTTATTGACTATTTTTGTTTATTGAATTATTTCTTTGAGAAGTGAAAACCATGAGTTCCAATACAATAAAAAAATTGCTATTATTAAAGTGGGTTGGGCCTAGAAGTTGATGCATTATCGAAGGAAATATTTGGGTATTGTTACAAAACAAAGGAGAATTTGAGTGATCTCGGTAATTTATTGCATCTATTATAACAAATTGACATATAACTTCAACAAGATATAATTTAAATCATAATGATAATCAAATATAACTTCAAGATATAACAATCATAATCATAGTCAAGATATAACTTCACCATTCAACTTCATAAACATGAATAATACATGTGTATACAAAAGATGACACAAATATAACATAAAAATGAAAATGTTCTATATATAGAAAGTATCAAAAGTATCTCCATATACAAATATGGCACATGCCATTTCAAAATGTCTACAAAATCAATGTTTCAAGGTGTACAATGTGGCATATATGCCATCTCAAAATGTGCCAAGTGGCATCTCTAAATAACCACAACTAAAACTATATCCTATGTCGTAGGGGGATCATCAAAATGTGGCCTCTTTGAAGAACTATTTGTAGACACCCAAAAATGGACAGGCTTGCGACTTGACATTAAAAACGCTAATTTTCATCTAAATTCATTTCCCAAATCATCTAATCAAATTCCCAAAATTAATAAAATAATTAATTTTATTTAATTAATTAACTTTAATTGATTAATAACCATTAATTAATTAATTAATTAAATTTAATTTCCTAAAGTTTAAATTCAAATATTTAAACTTACTAATTAAATTCTTCCAATTAAATTAATTTAATTTTATCAAAATAAAGCAATTCTAAATAAAAAAGAATTCAATTATCTCACATGTTCAAAACTTTGATTAAATAAACGAATTAAATATTCACTTAACTTCAAAGAGATAACTCCAATCAGATCACATGGGTTACTCCACCCATCTCCAGTCCACATGGGTAACTTCACCTACCTCTCTAGTTCACATGGGTAACTCCACCCACCTCTTCAGTTGCAAAAGGTAACTCACAATTATCTCTTCAGTCAACCAAACTCTATCTCCTCTTTACCAATTAAAGAGGTGGATTTTACTGATGGCTTCTCCAGTTCCCTTTGATCTCAACCATTCATCTCCCTATCTCTGGGATTGGTCTGAACCGTTCATTTCATCCTCAATTCCTATATAATAAACCCTTCATAACCATTTGTAAGATCAAGGATTTCAAGCTCTCGTGCGCCATTACTATGTCAGTTTGGTTCTAGCATTCAAGCCATCTTGCGATCACACCCATTTCAATTATCAATTTCTCGACGCTTCTCAAGTCATAGATGTTGCCACACCAATACTGAGAATCAAAAACAATGTTTCGGAAGGAGTAGAGAGAGACAATCAAGTTATTCATTTTAGTAGTGTATGCAATGAAAATACCTGCAGCTGCACAGCAATTCAAAACATGCAAACACAAGATATACTAATAAATCAAAGCATGTAAAGAACTTGAAATACAACTACATTCTCACTACAACCTCCGATGAGCTAAAACAAGTGCACCCAAGACTTGTTTGATTTTCTC
>MU223713.1:1254278-1288088 GCA_018584345.1 Thuja plicata | reverse complement strand
ACCTCATCCAAGCCCTCTCTCTCCTCCAAAAACTCTATAAATAGAGGCCTTTCTCAAGAGCAAATCATCTCTTATTTTTGCATTGTTACCATGCTAGTTTAGCTCTAGAATTTCTTAAGAAATTTAGTAGTTCATACTCATCTTAGTTCATTTTCATGTTATTTCATTATTGAATCTAGATATCATATCTTAGGTTTAATATGGAATGAATCTAGTTCTATTATCTTAGTTAGATCTTGCATTATCATTCTAGTTTAAAGCTTGCATTTTCATCCATGGTGAAAGCTTAAGACAAGTTCCTTATACTTGTTCTTGAGTTATTAGCTTATCATTTTAATTCATTTCTAGTGGGATTACAATATTGTGTTGGGAGAGCACACCCACAAACCTCTCTAAGAGAAAATCAACAAGGCTTGGGTGCAATTGTTTGGCTCATCAGAGGTTGTGATGAATCTCTTCTTGTTATTTTAAATTATGCTTTTAGACATGTTTAATGTTGTTATTTGATGTTTATCTCTAAAGTTTGCATGTCTGAGCATGCTCCCAACAGGTTAAGTTTCATTGCATATAGATATAACGTTGGATATCACTAAAGATGTTTTCCACCTTTACAAAGGCATAGACAAGTTCTATGACTTCCATATTGGGAAGGGGACCAAGTGGTTCAGAAATAGAGAACAAGCTTTAAATGAGATGATGAACAATGAGTACCTCAAGAAGCCTCTTTTGAAGAAAAATTTGGACAAGATAGACCTCCGAAGAGGCTATATGAAAGATGACATTCAAGCAGCCATCACATTGATAATCTGGTTGTATGGGTTACCACAATCCACTCAACTCGAGCACTGAATGATCCTGTTGATAGAAAGGATCCAAGAACGAAAGCCAAGATTCAACTGGGGCACTATTATTAGTGACAATTTGGACGAGAAATTGACAGCAGTAAAGCATAATCCTAAGTTCTACATGAGCACCTGCGTGGTTTACTTACTAGCAGCACGGATAGATTATCCAGGCCTTACCAAGAAGGGGAATCTAAATGACCTGAATGCGTGGCCCCACATAGTATACCCACAGCTGATAAAGATGATGCCCATGCCAAAGGATTCCCCTGACTATAGGATAGTCAACGATGCATTCATATTTGCAGTCATCCGATCTATTGAAGGTGACTTTGCTAAATTAATGTCAGAAGAAGTTGCTACTAAGGTAAGGGCCATTGGGGCCTATTTTATCTAGTTTAGGACATTCACATACATTAGGATAGTCGGGTCAACCTTGCAACCAATGAAGCTGCCCAAGTACCCATCTGATTGGATAATTATACTGGAGATGGCTAAACAGCTTGCAGATGCATATGAACATATAAAACATAAAAAGAAGCACTGTTGGGACTTTCCTATCTCTTTGGGACCATACACACTGCAAGACATGAAAGTTTGGAAATCCTTGTCTTTTGAATGGGATGATTGTCCCTTGCAGTTCTATAAAATAGTGCGAGCCCATTTTGATCCCAAAGGTACTTACAGCCACATTATTGGCAAATTCTACATACATGAGCCACACTTGGAAGATCACTGGATAAACTACATAGACAATCATGAGGTCAGGATCTGGGATTATTGCATAACGAACCTCACTCTGGAAAAAGAGGTATTAAAAGTTCCTATTTCCTCAAAGGTTTGGGAATGTGATTCAGATGAGGTCTTAGAGGACATTTACACAAAAGATAAAGTATATGATCGGCCAATCATGAACATAGAGGTGGACAAGGATGAAAATGATGACATGGACTTTCGGGTGAGGCATGTGATAAAGACCACTATAGCTTGGATCAAGAAGCCACACAAAATGAGTCCAATCTCGGCAAAAACATTGATGGAACCCTCAAGGAAAGTAGAAAAATAGCGAGGGGAGAAATCTACAATTCCTAAGTACAAGAAAGCTCCCCCTCAGAAGCCAAGAACTGTGTATGGTCATGAACGACCAGTTGAATATGGCTCTAATCCTAGGCACAAGAAAACTAGAATGACAGGCCAGATTGACCCACCAGCAGGGTCGTAACAACCCCTATCATGTGAAGGCCCATCTACCTCTGGCCAATCTCCCCCCACCGCTGAGAAGAAAACATATAAGAGGAAGAAGAGTTCTAAATCTTCGTGGTTAGAAATGGTACAAGAAGGGTCTGAGGAAGCACAAGAAGATGAGCCCCTATTCAGAAGAACAAGATTACAAAAGAGGAGAGAAAAGGAAACTACCAAGAAACATAAAGAAGATCCCAAAGAGAAGGATAATCCTTTGGATACCTTAGGATCGGATGAGTTTATGATTTCTGGTTTTGAAGGACTTGAAGGATTTTTGGATCACGGCCAAGATATAGACACTAGAGCTCCATTTCTTATTCAGCCCTAGGTAATCCTCACTCAACCACTGGTCTAATTCACCAACCCTTCAGTGAATGTCCCTTCTACACAAGTCGGCCCTAGTTCCACTCAAGAGCCTGAGGTTCAGGATAGTGGGATAGCCCGAGTCACTACTACAGATCATATAGCAGGAAAAGTATCAGTTTCCACTCCACCGTCTCATGTCCCTACTCCACCATCTTCTCTACCACCTCTAATTCCTACTCCACCACCATTAATTCCAACCCCAACACCTACTCCTATGCTGAATCCACCTACTCTACTACCATTCTCTCATCTCCCACTCCAGCCATATCAACACCTACTCCACCAACATCAACCCCTTCAACATGTGCCACCCAGGTTTCCAAAGAAGTAGTGAGTACTAAAGATACATCACCTTTCTAGACCACGCTAGAGGCCATGACCGGTCTTAGGTCAAACATATCAATTGACACTTCCACCAAAGAGGCCCTAGACAAAGGAGGGGAAAATGTGGTAAATGAACGAGGTGAGGTTGAGATGGAGAAGGAAGAAGGGGAAATGGATGTGGGTACAGAAGGGGAAAGAATGAAGGAAGGAGGGAGCAAACAAGAAAGGGGGCAGGAGAAGGAATCAGAGAGAGAAATAACTCCAAAAGTACAATGCTTAACTTCAATCCTCCAGGTTGCACCATATGAACCTGTAACTGCATTCGTCAAACCTACTTGGTTTACCAAGGAGATACAACCCAGGAAGAGAACTTACACCAATGAATTGGATGGAGAGGATACAAATATGACATCTGTAAAGCAAGCCTTCCACCAAGAAGAAATTGGTGTACCAACAAGAACCATGTCATATGTGACTCAAGACACTAGGGGTCATTGGAAATCCCAAATAGTTGTCCCACCCCCGAGCACTTCTCAAACACCTGGCACAATGGAAGATTATACATTCAGAGAGGTGGATTTGGGTGAACCTACTAGAGAAGGGAGCAAGACACTAGCAGCTCTAGGGCTCAAGCATGCCTTTGGTTTCATGAATAAAGATGAAGAAACCATCAAAACCTTAATGGACCAAAATGAAATGTTAAAAGGATTCATTCAAAAGATGGTGGGTCCTATTGACCCAAATTGTTCAGAGGCTTCATTACAAGCCATGCTAAATAAAAAGGCTACACCAGATTTTCTGGTAGGTTTGACTCCTTCCTTCATCCAAGCAAGTGTTGATTGGAAAAATAACTTTGAGCAATCCAGAGAGAAGGCTATCCCATTGATATTCAGGCCATACCGGAATACATTGGTCGAGGCCAATTCACTAATTGACCTGGTGGAAAATAATGGGGGTATAGATTTGAAAATAATTAAGTGGCAAGCAATCCTCCAGGATTTAGAGATAATCCAAGAGCAACGTTTCCAAATCCTGGTGAAGGTCTATGAAGGCAAAGAACTGGACAAGTTTAAGGCATGGACTGAACAGATGACCAAAACAATTAAGGTTTGCAAGAAACACTAGGCCCTTATAGCTAACAAGTGAGAGGAAATAATAAAATGGATCGAAGATATACATGTGTTCTTCACAGGGGTTGGCCTCGAGGTATATTGGGATAAAGATAGACAGGCTCTACATCTGTCAAAAGAGGTGGTTCAACAGTTCAAGGATGTTTTGGCAAGAGTTAGTACCAAAGAGGCCCTCCAAAAATTATTTTCCCTAAAATTGGAAATACAAAGGATGTCCCAACATGAAGAAGAGATCACATTCTTCTCTTTTGAATTAACTACCTTCAGAAAGAAACAAGAATGAAGGGTCGCTAAGATAAAGAGAAAGGAGATAAATTTTGAAGAAGTTTAGGAGATAGTACAGAGGCTCCAGACAGCTCACCTAGAAGTCTTTCTTGGATAAAGCTTCAAGGTCCAGCTAACAGGTGCACAGGACAATATTTCCATACTTAGCTAAATTTCTACCAAGGCAGAGTTTCCGGCCTTTTGGCCTCCGACATTTTAGCCTTTCGGCCCCGAAGCAAGAAACATTTTTCAGCCTTTCGACCTTCGAAGCTTTCAACCTTTTTGGCCTCTTCAATTTTATTTCCTCCTTTCATCCCATGACAATTTTGAAGTTTTGGGACTTCCAAATTTTGAATGTCGAGAAACACTCGAGAAATTTTAAAGGCATTAAGGTTCGGGGTAGAGGTCGGGGTCAAAAAAATTGGGTGTTTCTAGCGAGGTCACTTTTATCAACACCAGTTGGACTCTAGATTAGATGAATGGATAACTTGAGTTCATTTTAGGGGAACTAAGGGTCTCCTACAAATTCCCACCGCTAGTAACAGCCTAGATGAAGAATCTAAGAAGAACCACCAGAATCAAGAAGAAGACTCCAAGTTCACAGAAGGAACTTACCTTCTTTCTTTCTCTCTTCTTTGGCAGATTTTCCCCTCTTTGCATGAGAAAATGGATTGTAAATTGGTTTAATAATCCATGCAAGTTATATAGTATTCATTATTAATAGTTTCCCTTCAGAAAAGTTGTAGTTTTAACTTTTGTTCTCTAGTTTAGACTCTCTGATGCCCTAACTCCAAAAATCAGAGTTGTAGATCAAAACTCTATATATTGTAATCAAAAGCAATGTAAAAGGGCCAACTTCTTAATACAATAAATATCTACATTGGGTGCTTCTTTCATGGTGTGTGAATTATTGTATCTATGCAAATTTATTGAATGTATGCATGCATTATTCTTTATTTTTAGAGAGCTCTTTGTATTGTTGTGTTTCAAATTCATGCTACCTTTAGTTGGAGTTTTCTGTTGTATATCTACCTTGCTATGATGAATGTGTGGAGGATGCTATCTTTGGGCTTAATGATAAATCCATCTCATGGGTGCGCACTTCTTGGTGGCTTCGCGGTTTGATAGATTTTGAATATCTCGTACGAGTAAAACATATATTTTCTCCAACCGCTTGCATTTGTGGAGTAGTGAATTGTGATGTGGTATGATTCATGCTTTATGGGTTGTTCCAAATCTCTCTAGCATTCAATTCACAAGGAAGGGTTTACAGTGGTTTGTGTCCTTAGGATTTCACTTTTCTTTACAAATTCGCTGCATTTCTTGTTACCCTCATCTCTTTAAATTCTGTCTTAAAATTATAAAAATCGCTATCTTTAAAAAATACAAAGTTGCATGTTATTTACCATATCCATACTTGTTAAAATGGAAAATACCCAAAAAGAAACTAATATTATTTTGCAGTTTGTTGTCTTGAATGTACCAGCAAAGGCCTCCTCACAAACAATCACATTTATCTTCAACTAAGTAACCAAGCAGGTTGTGATCTGACCCCGGAGAACCTTGGGAATAACTCTGTTATTCTTTCAAGAGAGGAAATCAAATCTTGAGATCCTAGCAAGTTGGCTTGTGTCAAAAAAACGCTCAACAGAAGTGGCGCTAGAAGGAGAGCCTCAAGACTCAAAAACTAGATAATATTGGATCTTTCTCTCCAGAGAGATTCGAGCATCTGCTTAGATCATCTCCGAAAAGAGGCGAGTTCCTCAAACTCACTCACCACCGAAGGGCTCGCAGTGACAAGGGTAAAGCAAAAGATAAATCTTCTCATCACCTTGTCGTACCTCAAAATCCTCTTGGAAAGCAATCACACATCGCTACCCCAACTATTACCGCAGTCATTGACCAAAATCAGAACATGCAAATTCAATATTTTCAACCAACTCATCCAATGGCCTTTTTTGCCAACACCACAAGCTCACCTTTAAACTTTGTTGGGCAACTCCATGAGTTACCCAAAAATATGGAGAATTTTTGTACATGATTCATATATGGAAAATCTAGGATAGCAGAAGAACACATCCACGCCTTCAAATAAATATGCAACCGTAAAGAGATTTCCCACCAAGACGTTGTCTGTCATCTATTCCCATACACTTTGGGAGAGTTTGCATACAACTGGTACCTGAATTTGCCATGAGGATCTATCTCAATATGGAATGACTTTGAAACCAAATTCCTCAATCAGTTCAAATTGTATGTCGATCCTGATGTGACACATCACTAGTTCATAACCACGAGGAAAGATCCAAAGGAGCCCATTGCTATGTTTAATCATCATTTTCCCAAAATGCACCAAAAGTTGGAAGCTCCTTACACTATACCAAATGAGGCTATCATACAAGTTTACTTAAAGGCTTTAGATCCATTTACCTCGATCTTTCTAAGAAGACTTCCCCTGGCGGATAGAGACACAACTGAAAAGGTGTACAATGAATCCATCACTTTCACTCAGCAAATGGACCCACAAGAAGGAAGCTATGCGGCTGCACCCATCATGAGTAATCTTGCTGTCCCACACCCTTTTGTAGTAAGCAATCAAGCCTTATCCATTCACTTTCCTATGCTAAACCCTATATCGACACAACCATGTACAGCCGTGCCTCCATCTATTACTTATCCAGACTACGAAGCTCATAAGACAAAATTCATAGAATAGAGGATATGGCTTCTGAGTTAGATGCCATAAAGAAGAATTTATCATAACTCACTAGAAAAGTTACCAGGATGAAGCTAAACCCACCCCAAAGTCAAGGTGTATACCAACGAGCATCTTCTAGTCCAAATACATACCCTCAGAATCCAAACAGGGGTTTTAATGCATACAGCAAAAACAACACGTAGGAGAAACCATTTGGATAGCAGAGGCCAAATCTCCCATGGAACACTAGACCCAATAATGGCAGCATCCCAACGGACAATGCCAATACTTACGAGGCTTCAAAGGCCAATTTTTTTGGGGCTCCAATTAAGCATCAGGACAATAATGGATATGTGAACAACTCGCAAGACCACTACACCCAGAATCTAGAGGGGCTCCTGGTGCAATTCAATGCTATGGTGTTCGATTCCTATGAGTCTGGAAAGGAGGGAAGCTCAGAAACCTATACAAGAGAAGCCTATACTGGAGAAGATGAATTTGTGTTCCCTTTTCTGAGAGAAAATGAACCTGAATATTCTGAGGTACATGCCTTCCAGAATGATCAAAGGAACTCATATAACCTTTGGAGTAGAAAGGAACCCCTCACCGATGGCATACCCCTAGGAAAAAAACCAACTCCACCAGATCCACGGGCCAGTAATAACCCCATACCTCCAAACGGCCTGAATGCTCCTATACCTCCTACAACTAGTACATATGCTGGCTACCGAGGTATGACCTAGTCGAATGACAAATGCAGTGCAGTGGATGAGCTCAAGAAGACTAAGGCGAACATATCCATGTTCAAATTATTGCAAGGTTTCCCATCTCAAAAGGAAGCCCTTTTAAGATCCTCGGATCATTCAAAGCCTGGCCCTTCAAACAGTGCAAGGGCACCCACATCTAATATCAAAACCTTTGAGGCATTCCCTGCAGTATTCACAGATAAGGTGGAGGTCCCACCATTCCTACTCAGCCTGCGAATGTTTGGAAAAAACCTACATAATTGCCTAATCGATTCAAGAGCCTCATGCAACATTATGCCCCTATCAATTTGGTATAAGTTTGAGATGGTGCCCCAAATAACGAACTGGGTGGTCATACAGTTGGACAAAACTGAGGTCAAATTAATTGGTGTACTCAAAGATGTGCACATTCAACTAGTCATGGATCCCAAGATACAAGAGCGCATTGATGTACACATAGTAGACATACCTGAGACTTATGGGATGCTACTGAATCAAGAATGGACCAAGTGCTTGAGAGGGTGGCTCTCTAAAAATTTCACCAGCTCTGGCTACCATGAAGAGGTTTGAACAACCAAATCAAGATAGATGCCAAGCCTAAACTAAAAGGATGATCACCGAATACAATACTCCAAATGAAGTTTTGTTCACCCAAACCGATTTGGGAACTTATCGGATGGATGATGTTTTTATGTTCCAGATTCGAGAGGGTGAAGATTCAGACCACAGTCCCATCCAAGGTCTCCTTGAGTAGAAAATTGGGGATGACATCTTCAAAAGTTTCATCAATGGCATGACAACCAGCCTATAGCATATGGGTCAAGATGCAGATCCTAATATTTTGTTACTACTTGGATATTGTCGATTACATCGGGCTAGTCATTCAGAGTTTACATGCCCCAATTCTCAAGAAGCCCTGTCACAGGTGTTAGTTCAAATTGCCCAACCGAATAAGCTACCAGAAACACTAACAATAAAAGAAGATGTACTTGGGATAAAAGACAAGAGCAATGCCACACCTGATATGGACAGCCCAGTCCTTGCAAACAGTTCACCTCAAAATCAAGACAATGAATCAAACTCTAAAGATAGAAGCACTGCCTTGAATTTGCCTAGTGACTAGAGTACCTCAAATGATGGAGCATTTCCCCCTTCTAGGGGAATGCTGGAAGACAAAGCCAATGAAGACGATAAACTCCCCAAACCTAGTGATACTTAGCATGCAGGAGAGTTAACTTCTTCTGACAGCGATGGAGAGAGGGGCCGAAAACCAGGGACCAAGGGTTTCTTTAAGAAAAGCACAACCAAACCAAGCCCTATTAAATCTCCCCAGATATGGAAACTACACTTCAATGGTTCCAAATGCAAACAAGGAGTAGGTGTGAGAATCAAATTGATAAATCCAAGAGGTAAGTCTTTCTATGCTGCTTATAGATTACAATTTCTTTGTACTAACAATGTTGCAGAATATGAAGCGCTAGTACGCGGACTCCTCCTAGCTCACAAGAAGGGAATCAAAATCTTAACAGTGGAAGGAGACTCACAATTGGTTGTCAAACAGATCTGTAGCTAGTATACTTGCAATGATAAGAGGCTCCCAGCCTACTGAAATAGGGCATGGGATCTGATCAACGACTTTGACACTTTCAACATCAAAACCTTCCCAAGAAGAAAGAATGTCATTGCTGACGCATTGGTTGTCTCAGCCAGTTCACTACATCCAATGGAAAAATCTAAACTAAATAAATTCTCAATGGAGCTTGTCTTAGCCCTGGCCATTCTAGATAATATCACTAACTTTCAAGTCTTCCAAGATGATCAACATATCTTAGAGTTTATTATGTGCACTGGCGTGTTCGAAAAGCATATCATAGACGAGGAGAAGGAAGGTGAGGAAATAGCTGAGCCTAAAGAGCATGATGATCACGACATCATAAACCTAAAGACCAATTCCATACCCAAGGGAATGGTAGAGCTAGAGAGGATTTTTTATAGTGACAAGACTGCTATAAGAAGACGCCCCGACGTAACACCTGATGGTAAAGAATGTGACACCTACAACCTGGGAATGGAAGAAGAACCAAGAGAAGTCCACATTGGAAAGGTGGGAACTAGGGAAGAAAAGGAGAAAATGGTCTGGCTCCTCACTGAATATTGAGATGTCATAGCATGGAGTTATGAAGAATTAAAGACATATGACACCTCAATCATAGTGCACAACATCCCGTTGAAGCCAGATTCTAAGCCCTTTAGACAATGACAAAGACCTGTGAATCCCACTATGGAGTCCTTAATCCAAAAGGAAGTCCAAAAGCTGCTCGACGCCAGGATCATCTTCCCAATTTGAAATTCTACATGGGTTGTAAACCCAGTACCTGTAAGGAAGAAGACTGGAGAAATCAGGCTATGCGTAGATTTCTGGAACCTCAACAAGTCCTCTAAAAAAGCTAATTATCCACTCCCATCTTTGGATGAAGTGATGCAGAAGGTTAACAGATCTCAAATTATGTCATTATTGGATGGCTACTCTGGGTACAATCAGGTGATGGTACAGGAAGAGGACAGGCTAAAAATGACATTCACCACTAAATGGGGAACTTTCGCCTACCAACAGATGCCTTTTGGGCTCATTAACATTGGAGACACCTTTTAGAGAGCAATGGACATAGCTTTCAAAGGATTATTTGGGAGGTGAATTATCATCTATATGGATGATCTCATAGTCTACTCAAAACTAAGAACTGACCACATAAACGACTTCAAGAAATGCCTTCAAAGGTGTAGAGAATTTGGGGTCTCCCTCAATCCCAAGAAATGCGTGTTTGGGGTAACTAAAGGGAAGCTCTTGGTACATGTCATCTCCAAAAATGGAATATCCATTGACCCAAAAAGGGTGGAGGCAATCCTAAATTTGACACCGGCTCATAGCCGCAAGGAACTGAAATTGTTCTTCGGAAGATCAACTTTGTCAAAAAATTCATTAGTGGCTTCACAGAAATAGTAAAACCATTGAAAGACATGCTCAAGAAAGACACCAAGATTGAATGGACTCTCCTAGCCAAGAATTCTTTTAAAGAGATTAATAATGTCATTGCCATGGCACTAGTCCTAAGCAGTCCTGAATACACCATCCCTTTCAAAGTTTACTCTTTTGTGTCGGAGCACTCATGTGCAAGCATCCTCACGCAAAAGAAGAATAGCGAGGATGAAAGGCCCATCGCCTTTATGATTTTTCCCTTCAAAGATGCTAAGCTTAGATACCCAAACCTAGATAAACAATCCTTTTCTCCTGTTAAGGCGGTAAATAAATTCAGACATTATATTTTAAGGATTAAAGTCATTGGGATAGTCCCAGATGCAGTAGTTAAGTCCCTCAAAATTCAGAATGAGCTAGGAGAATGGAGAGGAAAATGGATGGAAATCCTCCAATATTTTGACCTAGAGATCCAACCGATGAAGTTGGTAAGAGGCCAAGGCCTGACAAAGCTGATCTCTGAGTTTGAAGAAGGTCTGGTCTGCCAGACATACACTGATCAAGGTGTTATCACTAATGTGTGGTACCAAGATATAGTGTACTATTTGTTATAGAATCGCTGCCCTAAAGGAATGAATGGTTCCCAGAGAAGAGCTTTAAGGATCAAAAGTAGCTCTTACATGCTAAAAGGTGGACAACTATACAAATATAATTACAAGGGTTTGTACTTAAGATGCTTGGATAGGATGGAGGTGAAACAAATCCTGGTGGACTTTCATGACAAATATGGAACGGGACATGGAGCGGCGGAAGCCACTGCTCACCAAATCCTAAGGGTAGGATATTTTTGGCCTACAATATTTAAAGATACTAGTGAGCATGTGAGATCTTGCCACATTTGCCAAACTAGGACAACCTAAGAGAGAAACCTAGCGATGCCCCTACAACTAGTCTATGAGGTACGCCCATTTTCCCAATGGGGTTTAGATTTCATTGGAATGATTAACCCCCCTTCATCTGCAGGACATAAGTTTATTTTGACAGCCACTGACTATTGCACACATTGGACAGAAGTGCAAGCACTAAAGAATTGTACTATAGAGGTCATGACCAAATTCATCGAGGAGTGCATCATAACTAGGTTTGGGATGCCATTCTATCTGGTATGTGGCAATGTTCCCTCTTTCTCCTCAGCCTCCCTCACACAATGGGCCTTCAAAAACCAAGTAATCCTCAAATTCTCTTCAAATTACTATCCATAAGGCAATGGCGTAGCAGAGCCTACAAATAAAAATCTGACAACATTAATTAAACACCTCCTAGATGACAACCGCAGGGACTGGCACACGTAGCTAAAATATGCTTTGTGGACGTCTCCACATCAAGGATCAAGAACACCCTGGGGACGTCTCCATATCAACTAGTCTATGGCTTGCAACCGGTCTTTCCTATGAACCTAAAGATCCCAATTCTGAGGTTCATGGACCTAGAGGAGAAACAAACTTTAGTCCTGGAACATGTATCGAAGCATCAGGCTGTAGTCAAAAGGTGGTTTGACAAGAGAGCTACTGTCAAGGCCTTCAGGATCTCTAACCTCATCCTCATGTGGGATAAGATGAAAGAAAAGCCAAGCAGCCACACCAAGTTCCAAAGACTGTGGACAGGCCCTTACCAAATATCAGAGATCCTGGGGTAGAGCACTTTTAGGATCACCACATTGAATGAAGAGTTGACCCCATTTCCCATCAATGGGAAATTCCTCAAACATTACTTTGGATCCTGAGTGGGACCATCTTTTGTCCCTTGTACTGTAATTACTTTTGCGTTTTCTTTTCTTTTTTCTTTTTTTTCTTTTTTCTTCTTTCTTTGTCGTCCTCGTCGTCAGTCTTTCCTTTTGTTTGTGCTTGTTTTGTTCTTTGTCAGGGGCTTGTTTTGTTGCTTTGGGTCAGTTTGGTGTGGATCTAGTCCAAGGTGATCTGTAAAAGGAGCAAAGGTATTTCTTAGTCAAATTTCTCCAAGGATACGTGCAGCATGGAAAAACCTTCCCAAAAGACAAAGTAGTGATAATTATCATTGACAAACAAGAAGAAATTTGTAGTTTGGTTACCCTCATCACAAGACACATTGAGATACAACTCCTAAGGGTGTTGGTTTCGAGGATGCTTTCCATTTGTAGCCAGCCTTAGTGTATAGGCTTGGGTACCCACCGATTCCAGAACCCAAGTCTGAACTTAATGCAGAGGCAATAGCGAGAGAAAGGAGAGCCCAAAAAAAGAAAGAAACACTGAAAAGAAAAGTGCCCCAAAGAGGTCACAAGTGTAAAAACTGGGCAACACCACCTAATCATTGCTCGGATAAAAAAAAATGGTTACGGACCTAAAGGCATGGAAACACACTAAAATCCAATGCTTGATACATCTCCAAGAAAGCAGAAGGGGTAAAATGATTGTCCAGAACATGGAGCTCTCGAGAAAGAAAGCTATATCCTAGTAGGCAGAACGGACCTAGGTGAATATGACAACCTCTATCGTGGCTATGAATGCCCAATCGGTAGTAGAGAAAGGTTATACTTGGAACTCAAGGAAAAAAATTTCAGGGCTATGAACGCCTGACTGGCAGTAAAGCTCTTTCCGGGAAGCCCTGGTCTATTTGGCGAAGGTTGGAAATAGCTGGCAAGCATCTTGGTTATCACAACCAAGGGTCAAGAAATAAACACACATGAACACACACAAGGAAACCGGTGAAAGAGCCTCAAATTGGAGGTCATTCAATAATTATCGACTCCACCGCCTCTTGGTTCTATTCTAGTACAAAGCTACTTTTCAGAAGAGTATTGTTGATAAAGAAATGCCTTGGTCATTCCTCCTTTTGTTGGGGCTATTTTTTGTGGGTCCACAACACATACCCTATTTTTTTTGGTCCTCTAACCATGGGGACCCCCTTTTTTGTCTTTTGCTTCAGGTCGTGTCTGCCCCTTGTGTAAAATCCAGTCAACCCTCAAAGAAATTTACTTAAAACAAGTCAGAGAAGAGAAGAGAGCCCCTTTTTCATCCTTTCGGCCATTTCAGCCTTTCGGAGTACTTAGGTACTCCAAAATACTGATATGGCTGAAAGTCTGAAAACCTGGCCCTTTCGGTGGTTTTGACCTCCAAAAACACTGAGAGGCCGAAGGCTCTCTCTCAGAGATTGTCGGCCTTTCAGAGTCTGAAAACCCCAAAAAGACTGATGTTAGCCTGCGGGTTCTAAATAGCGGAGGCCTTCATAATTTTAGTCACTTGTATTTGTTTGCTTCCACCTATGATTTCGTCTACTCCTCCTCATCGACTGCTTGCGTTCTTGAGCTGCCTGGTTGTCTTCCCGCTCCTGGTCCTTTCAAGGTAGGTTCTTCTTTCCCACCTTGCTTTCATGCTTTCGGGTCAGTCTAGGGTTTTTTCCTACCCTTAGTGCCTGTCCAGCCTAGGGTACCTTGTTCCTTGGTGTTGTCGGGCCTTTGTGCCTTTGTGTTTCGATAGGGACATCCCTCCCTATTAGGCCTAGGTTTTTTTCTAGTCTCCCTTTGTCCTAGGGTTTAGGTTTCTTTTTTTCCCTTTATTTCATCAATCGTGGCCCTTGCCACAGGTTTTTGGCCTTTGAAAGGCCGAAAACGGGTCTTCAAAACTTTCAGCCCAAGTGTGATTTTGGGCTTGTCAAAATTTTGGACCTCTGAAAGTTCTGAAAGACCGAAAGGTCCAAAAAGTCTAAAAGCTTCCTCATAGCATAAGATTCAGCCTTTCGGGCTTCTTCGGTAGTTTCGGACGTTCGGCGTCCACAAACAAGCACTTCGCACTTTCGGCTCCCAAAAGGTCCGATGGACCTTGTTTCAAAAAAAATAACCTTTTCGCAGGCTGAAATTGCAAAAATTTGCACTTAGATGTTTTTTGCTTTCCTAGCTTAAATTTTTCTATTTTTCAATAAGGTACTGATTACTTGTTTTATTTGCAGGAATGACTGAACCAAAGATAACCTCTCTGATGAAGTATCAGTATAAAGGAATTACCCTGATTTCTAAGGTGAGAAACAAGCATAGTGAGATAACAGATAGCAACATCGGCAATGTAGACTGGAATGAGTTCCTGACTTAGTGTTCTCAGCCCACAAACAGATCTTACGATTGCATCGCACTGGTCCTAAGTGGGTTCATGAATGCATCTGCACACCCGATAGCTATCTCATCTTCAGAGCTGATCGTCACCCTGGCTCACCACTCTGACTCAGATAAAAGGGTGGTTGTAAACACAGAGGGTCAGGTAGTACTGGATATAAGGTCGGATATCATTGAAGATGTTTTCCACCATCACAAAGGCATAGAAAAATTCTATGACTTCCATATTGGGAAGGGGACCAAGTGGTTTGGAAATAGAGAACAGGCTTTAAATGAGATGATGAACAATGAGTACCTCAAGCAGCCTCTTTCGAAGAACAAGTTGGACAAGATAGACCTCCGCAGAGGCTATATAAAAGATGACACTCAAGTAACCATCACATTGATAAGCTGGGTGTATGGGTTACCACAATCCACTCAACTCAAGCACTGAATGATCCTGTTGATCGAAAGGATTCAGGAACAAAAGGAAAGATTTGACTGGGGCACTATTATTAGTGACAATTTGGACAAGAAATTGATAGGAGTAAAGCATAATCCTAAGTTCTACATGAGCACCTACGTGGTTTACTTACCAGCAGTACGGACAGATTATCCAGGCCTTACCAAGAAGGGGAATCTAAATGACCCAAATGTGTGGCCCCACATAGTATACCCATAGCTGATAAAGATGACGCCCATGCAAGAGGATTCCTCTGACTACAGGATAGTCAACGATGCATTCATATTCGCAGTCATCCGATCTATTGAAGGTGACTTTGCTAAAAGAATGTCAGAAGAAGCTGCTGCTAAGGTAAGGGCCATTGGGGCCTATTTTATCCAGTTTAGGACATTCACATACATTCGGATAGCTAGGTCAACCTTGCAACCAAAGAAGCTACCCAGGTACCCATCCAATTGGATAATTATATTGGAGATGGCTACACAGCTCGCAGATGCATCTGAACATATAAAACATAAAAAGAAGCACTGTTGGGACTTTCCTATCTCTTTAAGACCATACACACTGCAAGACATGAAAGTTTGGAAATCCTTGGCTTTTGAATGGGATGATTGTCCCTTGCAGTTCTATAAAATAGTGCGAGCCCATTTTGATCCCATAGGTACTTACAGCCACATTATTGGCAAATTCTACATACATGAGCCATACTTGGAAGATCACTGGATAAACTACATAGACGATCATGAGGTCAGGATCTGGGATTATTGCAGAATGAACCTCGCTTTGGAAAAAGAGGTATTAAAAGTTCCTATTTCCTCAAAGGTTTGGGAATATGATTTAGATGAGGTCTTAGAGGACATTTAGACAAAAGATAAGGTATATGACCGGCCAATCATGAACGCAGAGGTAGACAAGGATGAAAATGATGACATGGACTTCCAGGCAAGGCATGTGATAAAGACCACCATAGCTTGGATCAAGAAGCCACACAAAATGAGTCCAATCCTAGTAAAAACATTGATGGAGCCCTCAAGGAAAGTAGAAAAATAGTGAGGGGAGAAATCCACAGTTCCTAAGTACAAGAAAGCTCCCCCTCAGAAGCCAAGAACCATGTATGGTCATGAACGACTACTTGAATATGGCTCTAATCCTAGGCACAAGAGAATTGGAATGACAGGCCAGATTGACCCACCAGTAGGGTCATCACAACCCCTATCAGGTGAAGGTCCATCTACCTCTGGCCAATCTCCCCCCACCACTAAGAAGAAAACATATAAGAGGAAGAAGAGTTCTAAATCTCTGCGGTTAGAAACAATACAAGAAGGGTCTGAGGAAGCAGAAGAAGATGAGCCCCTAGTCCGAAGAATGAGATTGCAAAAAAGGAGAGAAAAGGAAACTACCAAGAAACATAAAGAAGATCCCAAGGAGCAGGATAATCCTTTGGATATCTTAGGATCGGATGAGTTTATGATTTCTGATTTTGAAGGACTTGAAGGATTTTTGGATCATGGCCAAGATATAGACACTGGAGCTCCATCACTTATTCACCTCTAGGTAATCCTCACTCAACCACTGGTCCAATTCACAAACCCTTCAGTGAATGTCCCTGCTACACAAGTGGGCCCTAGTTCCACTCAAGAGCCTGAGGTTCAGGATAGTGGGATAGCTCGAGTCACTACTACAGATCATATAGAAGAAAAAGTATCAGTTTCCACTCCACCATCTCATGTCCTTACTCCACCATCTTCTCTACCACCTCCAATTCCTACTCCACCACCATTAATTCCAACCCCAACACCTACTCCTACGCCAAATCTGCCCTACTCTACTACCATTCTCCCATCTCCCACTCTAGCCATATCAACACCTACTCCACCAACATCAATCCCTTCAACATGTGCCACCCAGGTTTCCAAAGAAGCAGTGATTACTAAAGACACATCACCTTTCCATACCACACTAGAGGCCATGACTAGTCTTAGGTCAAATGTATCAATTAACCCTTCCACCAAAGAGGCCCTAGACAAAGGAGGGGAAAATGTGGTAACTAAACAAGGCGAGGTGGAGACAGAGAAGGAAGAAGGGGAAATGGATGTGGGTACAGAAGGGGAAAGAATGAAGGAAGGAGGGAGAAAACAAGAAAGGGGGTAGGAGAAGGAATAAGAGAGAGAAATAACTCTGGAAGTACAATGCTTAACTTTGATCCTCTAGGTTGCACCATATGAACCTATAACTACATCCAGCAAACCTACTTGGTTTACCAAGGAGATATATCCCAGAAAGAGAACTGTCATGCCCATATTTTAGCATGAAAACACTACAACTTTTTTTTTAAAAAACAACACTAATGATAAGGAAAGTCGAGGATTTTAAACTCAAGATACCAACCATCTAACAGGAGAAATGCGATGGTGATAAGTTTAAGTCTAGTGGTTATGGACTCATAAGAAGTGATGGGGTTAGGGGAAACATGACGCGAGTGTCAACATCCAAATCAAGGTGAAATGAGATGTAAGAGTTAGATTTCATGAAGTTCCACATTGGGTTAAGCACTACTAACTAAATTTCTACCTTAAGGGGTTTTGAAAACATCAGTCCAACCTTACAACCCTAACTTGAGTGAACATTTTAAAGTAACAATTTACTAAAATATCCATAAGGAGCGTAATAGATTTAATCCCCTTAAATCATTTTAAGATTAAGCTAAGTGTTATGCCCTGCATCCCCGTCCCTACATTTTGTGTGCAAAATGTTGGGTCCCCCTTTTTTTTGCTTTTGTTTGCTTTTGTTTGCGGCTTTGCCTTGTCTTCCTTTCCCTTTTGTTTTTTGTCTCCGGGTTTTTCTTCCCCAGTGTGTCATTTTGTTGTTTGTTTTCTCCTCCGGGACTCCGGTCCCGGAGGTTGTCTTTTGTCGGGAACTGGATTCCAGGCTCCGGGATTTTTCACCATGATGTTGTTATGGATATCATCACAAGGAGTCCCTGGACCCGGAGTCTGGAGGTTTTCCTGTCCGGAGATCACCGGAAGGAAGAGGATTGCCTTTTACTGTGGGTATAAATAGAAATTATCTGTCATTTTCACACTTACCTCGATTAAAACCTTCGAGCACTTAGAGAAAATTAGAGTAATTTAAAAGTGATTAACAGAGCGTTTGCAGGAAGTTTATGGTAATCATAGCTTAACGATTTTCAGTCACTCTCAGGCAAGCGCAGGTGCTTCGTGGTGGCGATTCTGACCTATTGACAACTTGAGCTGTTGCAAAGCTTGCACGGTAAAACCTTCCTTTCCTCCGCCTTCTGTGTTCTCAGGTTGGCGTTCTTGTTCTCCTCCCTTGCTTTCCTTGGTTTCCATTTTTCTTTCGTTTGCCTGGTTTTGGGTTGTCTCTGTCTTGTTTGGTCCTTTGTTTCTGGCTTTTTCCGCCCATTGGTGGGTCGGCTCTGCCAGAGGGTTGTCCACCCTCTACGCAGAAGTTGTTTTTCTGTAAATACTGTAAAACCTGTGAATAGCATAAATAGTGTACATATTGTATATGTTTGTTTCTGCCTTGTCTGGTTTCTCCCCGCAGGTGTCATCCCGCGATGTATATCTATGTATATATGTATAATAATTGTATAAAACCCCTATATATCTCCTTCTATTCTCTGTATATATCCCTCAGCTTCATGTATATCCTTTCAGGTAACTCAACAAGCTGGTCGAGTCGCCTTTGCTTCTAGTTTTCGCCTTCGAACTCGCTTTCGAGGCAGAAAACCACTTGTTTGAAACTCGGCTCTCGGTCGGTTTCAAACAGGTGGTTTTTCCATCAAGGCTGTCAGAACCTCATTAACATCCCATGCGCGCAATAAGTTCCAGCCAAGTGGCTTTTCCTTTTCCCGCGTTCAGACAGTTGGCTCTGCCATCATCACCATCACATCGATTTAATGCCAACGCACGTGGCGTCCATGTGGGTTTGACGACTTTCCTTTTCATTTTTAGTTAATGGTCATTTCTCTAGGCTCCGGGCCTCTTACCACCATCCGTCCTGCGTCTTTACTAAGTGTGATAAAATTTCCAGACCCGGACGTATATTGAAAATCTCAAGTTCATGGTGTGTTTTGCTTTCTGGTTACCTTTGCATGATACTAGATTTTCAGGAAGGCAAACATCACGGTGGTAGGATTTCCCGGACCCTAGAATAATTGTTTTGATGAACATTTTCTGATGGTCGCTTTGTCTCACAGGTTCCCAAAATTATCTTCCAAATATGTCTAAAGCGTCAGCATCATCTCCTCCTAGAAGTCTGGAACTACCAACCACAACAGAGACTAGGGAAGCAGCAAAGTCAAAAATGGAGAAGGTCCTAGCAAAGCTGCCCCTCACCATGAAGTTTGTACGAGATAATGAGATTGTGGGCTCAAAGATTGAGTCCAAGGTAAAACTGATGACCGACGCCAATGTCAGGACTTGGGCAGAAATGCAGGCCCTGGTAAAGATGATGCACATCTAGCGACAGGCTGGAGACAAACTCGCAATCAATGTCGGGGGTTCTGGAATCCTCTGGGCAGCTTGCTTCCCATGCTCCGTGCAGTCTCCGGAGCTTGTTCTAACCCTGACTGCCAACTATAACTCTTCTGTCTGGGCCATTATGCTCGCAGCTGCAGAACCCACGGGATACCCCACTCCACTGGTGTCCCTCGACCCGGTCACTTTCCAAGCAAGCCTGGGTATCCCACAATTTGACAGGGCCACGGTAGCCACAAGGACTGACGCCTTGAAGTAGTTTACGCAACTGGAGGATGCGGCCCGGGTATATATGAATACCCACTGGCTCAAGTCCCCAAAGAGGGACCCGAAGAGAATGAAGATAGATATCCCCCGCTCTAAATTCAAGGAGAGCATCCAGATGGGGATGATAGCATTGGCCCGGGTATTTGGGCAACCCTCCGCCCAGGAGT
Source organism: Thuja plicata (assembly GCA_018584345.1). Lineage (NCBI taxonomy): Eukaryota > Viridiplantae > Streptophyta > Pinopsida > Cupressales > Cupressaceae > Thuja > Thuja plicata. The sequence goes on along the minus strand of MU223713.1, from coordinate 1,267,986 downwards.
TCGCCAAATGGATGTACTATTTCCTCCTCAGCATCTCCACTAACGGAGAATTTTTTGACTGGGCGACAATAATCTCCAATCATGTCGACTCCCAGTTCTTGCAGTTGAACCAGAAGAAGAAGTTCTACATGTCTTCTTATGTTTTTTGGGCCCTGGCCCAGCAGAGGCCCCATTCCAACGACCTGCTCACTGATGGAGTACTCAGGATTGCCCCGGGACAAAAGGCACCATGGGATTATTTCCCAAAAATTCAATGGGAGGCCAGCTTCCCCAGTTTCTGCCAGGTGAACGATGCATTCATTTATTACCACCTGCTCACACCCGCCCGCGATACTGGATACCGCCTATCTACTGAGGCGATGAAGTTAGTTAGTAGCTATGGGCACTACTACATTCAGTTCCAATAGCATACATACATTAGGGTCATTGGCTTTTTTGGGAAGCCCTACTTGTTGCCCAAGCATTGTGGGGACAAGATCGTGCTGCTGGAATATTGCAGACAAATTCTGGAGTTGCACACCTTCTTTGCTCTCAAGAAGGTCCCCAACGTCTCATTCCCAATCACCTGTGGGAACTACACCTGCAGTCTGGCCGCCGCGAGGGAGGCAGACAACGAGTTGAAAAGTTATAACTTACAGGAATTTTATCTGGCACGGAGAAATTTTGATCCGCATGGCCGAATAGCAGCGGCAATGCCCCGGGCTTCGTAGCCCCATCAAATGCACATGGAGGACTTCTAGGCAGATTGCTAGGACGATGTAGATGTCTGGAGTAGGCACTATGATAGAATGATGGCCGAATTAATGCAGGAATTGAAGCTCTAGAGATTCCCTCCGGGCTTCTCTAACACCACCCCCACCATAGATCCCCAGTACAAAGAAAAGGGGATCGATAAAATGGCATTACCGGCAATGGATTGGGCTGCCCAGGAGGGGCCCACAATCGAGGACTTCACTCAGGAAGTGGTTGAGAGAAGTCATGCCTACTTTAAAAGGGTGTGCCCCGGGAGTATGCGCCAAACTCCCTGACCGGCACCTAAGGTGACTCCACCACCGGTACCAAGATTGACCCTGGGGGCCGGGACTTCTTCACAAGGGGTAGACAAAGGAAAGGGAATAGCTACAACCCCCTCGGCGCAAGAATTCCCGATACAAGAGCAGATTAAGCAATCTATGGCAGCCTCTCAGCAAATGAGGGAGCAGTTAATAAGAAGGCTTGCCACTCCCCTGCTCATGGCCGGACCAATTCGTCCTCCATCCTCCCCATCACTGGCAGCCTTAATGGTCAAGGCAACGGGGGTGGATCCCATGGAGACAGCAGCAATAGCAGATGTAGGGCCACCTTTTATCACCAGGAGGAAGAGGAATCACGTCAAGCAAGTTAAGGCAGAACTAGCGCCAAGGACATCCCTCCCCGAAGAAGTAGAGATCCTCTCCTCCAGTTCCCCGGAATCGGAGAAAGAGGCAGAGCATGCAGGAGTCCCAGCCAGTCCCCCTCTGCAAGAGGAATTTGATGATCTATTTACAACCGATTCTTTCGGCAACTTACAAGGGGATGATACACAAGCAGGGACAGAAGTCCTGGGGAAAGAACAAGAGGCTGCAGACCAAGAAGACTTGGAAGAACCTGCGTAAGAGCTAGAGCAGGAGATAGAAGAAAAGGAGTCAGAACCAGAAATTGCCTCCGGGGCTCAAGAGACGCAAGGTCCGGGAGTGGACCAACTAAAGACGGGTGAACAAATGGCATCCGCTGGGGGACCCAGACCCACATCTTCGGGGATAACCGTAAACCCAACCCTCGCGTTCCCAAGGCCACCCCCGGGCGCAACCTTTAGACAGGTTATCACAGCGGCCCAAACTTTAAATCTTGGCCCGATACCTCCCCTACTGCCGACAGAAGAAGAAATTATGGCAAAAGAAGAAGAAGAAGAGAATCAACTTGAAGAGGAAATCCCCGAAGAAGCCTACCAAGGTCCAGACCCAACAATAGACACACAGGACAAGGCTGAGGAGATGGAGGTTGACAAAGAGAATGTTGCTGCAGGAGAAGTTGAGGTAGGGAGGATGGATGAGGTCCGCGACACTAAGGAGCAACAACCACCGGGTACTGGGAAAGATTCAGGAGAACAAGTTCTGGCAGGAAGGCCACCTCTCCCACCCCAGTGGCTGATAGAAAGAAAAAAGAGAAAGGCTCAGTCCACTCCGGTGATTCCCCTCTCCCTGGCCGAGATGATGGCCCAAGTACAGGCCCCACCAAAAACAAAGAAGGCCCAGACAGTTCACACTCTTCAAACTGGCTCGGGCAGGGAAACAATTGTCATTGTGGCAACACCTCCCCTGGGCGCCGATGAAGCAACTGCAGACCCCGCAGATTACGACGTTGCAGAGGTATCCCTGGGAAAGAGAGGGAAGCAGGGTGAGGTGGACTTGCTTAAGGAGGTAGCAAGGGCAGTTGAAACCCGATACGAAAAGGAGGCCCAGAGGCTCAAGGCTGAAAAAGAGAAGAATACAAACCTTATGGGGTTGCTTACTGAGCTGGCCAGACCCATAAATGCCACCCCTCCAGAGACCTCCACATCAGAGGATTTATCACAGAGTGACATAGAATCCCTACGAGTAATGAAGAAGAAGGCCCAAGCCGTAGATGAATGGGTCACCCTACAGATAGGAAACACCCGGCGTTTCCTAGCGTCCACTCTCCTGCACTTGTACACAGCCCGACAGGTTATCCATCAGGCAGAAGCACTCATTGAGCAGTGGGAGAGTGACGCTGAAAATTAACAGGCGTGGAAGGTAGAGCTCAAAGAGCTCCTCACCTTGGGAGAAGACATGATTTCTGAATCCAGAATTCTGGGTGAGGAATCATTTGATTTTGTAAGAATTCAGCACGCCAGACTTGACCTCACATTGGAGGTAACCAAGCAACTGGTAGAGTCCTTGCAAGAAAAAGTACATAATGTAAAGTATCCTTCTAATTTATTCAATTCTTATGTAATAAAGATTTCCAGGGCTGACCCCCTTAGTACAGATACGTACACCCCCAAAGATTCAATTTTGGGGAGTTTTGATGAAATAATGCAATCCTGATATCAATCCCCGGAGGGGATAGACAGGGCCCAAATAGTAAAATTAACTGAAATGATACTTAAGGGCCGTGATGCAACAAGGATAGCGGATGAATTTAAAGAAAATGTTCCAGAGTTGGGGGAACAAGTTGAAGTAGCCAGGCACAGAAGGGCCAGCCTAAAGAATGTAGATGAAGATGGCATTTCCTGCCTCCTTCAGGCCTTCAACGATAACAAGAAACCTTTAGCTTTCTCCGAAGGCCGGGGAAAAACTCACATTGAGTATTCTTTATTCTTTTTGGGACGTAAGTTCCCGGATCTAAAATTTTGTATTCTTTAAAGAGATCTGTGTCCCAGTCCCTGAGGCCGACCGGTCACTTTCAGAGGTGGTTAATAAGACTATCAGAGGGTAGTTGGGCACATCAAGGGGCGTCGGCTCGGCAGTTGGTCCTTTGACAGGGTGGTCTTCTTGAGGCACCGCTCAGTAGTACATTTGGCACATTGAAGACAGGGCGCCGCATTTCCCATTTATGAGGCATGTAGCCTCGGTCCTTGAGGGACCTACTTTCTTCTTTCTCCTCTCTGGCTCTCTTCTCGAGGCTGATTCTTCCGATGTATATTCTTATCTTATTCTTCTGACATTACAGACCTATTCTATCTCCAGGTCTTTTGTAGGGTGGCGCAGGTAGTACCGGCCACCGGATATTGTATTTTATTGATGTGTAAATAGGGTTAGGGTTAGCAAAGAGTTGTATAAATAGGCAAATTGGCCCGTTTCCAAGGGTGGGCAAAATTGATGATTTTTTTGCCCATAACAATAGCAAAGTAATTTTTGGTTTTAGTTGTAGAGCTCAATGCTCCATTGTTCGGTTCTCAGTAGTTAGATGCTCCCCTAGAGCCACCATTGTATCACGCACCAGTGCTTGCTGGACTATATATTAATGAAGAAGGAAGAATTCTTGGCAATGATGTTGTTGGCATTCCTGCTTCTGAGTTAATGGTATTTCGTGCTTTAATGTTCTTTATGTCTCTTACTCTGGTATGTTAAAGTAGATTAATGACCTCTTTATTCCCGCTACTGATAAAATGCTAGCTGATGGTTATGTATTCCTTCGGTATTTAGTGTAGTTTACCAGAGTATTATTAATGTTCTGGACATTTTAACATGACTGTAGTTAGATAAAGTGCTTCTAACCCTGCAGGATCTTTCTTCATTTTATTTGCTAAGTGTAGAATGCCCGGAAAAACCCTTATTTTGATCGAATCTCTGGAGATGATGAGTTGAAGAAACCAGCTATCCCCCTCGAAAATAGTCAGCTCTCCCAACCGAGCCCCGCACCGTCGTGACCCGACACCTAGGTGCTTGAAGGCCCGGAGGATTTATTTCCCCCGGACAACCTTTACAGGCGGAGTTGACCGATTTCCCCGGAACCCGGTGACAACTTACGACTGTTGGCGGACCCGGTCAGCAAAACCCCGTCAACAGAAACTGGCGCTAGAAGGAGGGCATGAACTCATCCCCCTCCCAAGATTCTGATTTTACACCTTCTGAGGGTTCCCCGAGTTGTAGTTTTAGGAGACAAGCTTTCACTGGGATTGGATCTTTCTCCCCAGCGAAATTTGAAAGAGTCCTTAGGTCCACCCCGAATCTTGGGAAGTTTGTCGAACTTGAGCCCCCTACTCGAAGGAAACAAACCACTAAAGTCCTACCAGCCACTATTGTCAGGGATCTACCGTATCACCGAATACCCGAACTCCCCAGACAGCCCCGGGAACCAATACCCAAACTACCCAACATATAGTTCCCCCAATGGCGGCATATTTCGGGCACATTGGGTCCCCAATGGGCACTTTTCTGGGCATGACCAATGGTTTACCCTCTCACCCGGAGAAAATATGCCCACGATATGAGCACTTAGGCTCACAAACCATAAAGGAACACCTACAGGCATACAAAGATGCCATGAATCGATACCAGATCCAGCATGAGGATGTTGTGACCCGCATGTTCCCCCTGTCCCTAGGACAAGGCAAGTTGAACTGGTACCTGAACTTACCTGCCAACTCCATCAACACTTGGCAGGATATGGAGGACGCCTTCCTGGCTGCCTTTCGCATACATGTGGACCCAGCCTGGTCCCACAGCCAGTTCATCTCCATCAGAAAGGAACCCAATGAACCTCTTGCGGCATTCAACCATAGGTTCCAACGCGCCCTGAAGCGGTGCATGGGTCCTTTTATCCCATCTCCAGACGTAACCATACAGACTTATCTTAATGCGATGGACCCTTTCGTTGCCACTCTCCTTTGGAGAATGACCGCCCCGGGCGACCAGGATACCTTGGCAAAAGCCTACAACCTAGCTCTGGAGGTGTCCCGCGGTCTCAACAAATCCCCGGGCGGGATTGGACAGAATACACTCTTCAACATGATCCCCAGCGAAACTGCGTATGCTGGGGGATACAACCCCAATCTGGCAATTGGTGCCCCCTCGATGGCGATGAATCCTCCGTCACCTATGATAGACCAACAAGCGCGGTATGTTTACCCAGCCCAGACCCAGATCACGCCGGGTCTGGAATTCTTCCCTTGGAATCAGCCGCAGCAGACACAACAGACTCATACACAACCGTCTGGAGTGCCATTCTTCCAGTCATCCGCGGCTGGAGGATTTCCGCCCTCAACTCCAGTGAATCCTGCTGCCTTCCCGGGAAGCCAACAATAACCATAGCCATCACATTGTGACGCTAACACTCAGTTGACCGCCGAGGTTGAGTCCCTCCAGCAAATGTTTTCCACCCTGACAATGGACATGGGCCAACTGAAGGCGGGGTCCTACGCACCCCAGAACTCAAATTCCCAGAGAGGGAATATCTTCTCTGGCCAACGAAATAATAATGCTGGGGGAAGAAACTTTAACAATGGGCCTAGGCCCAACCAGCAACAATGGAATAACACAAATACCAGAGGCTCACCTCCGAACCAAAACGCCAACCAAAATGGTGCTGGACCATCCCATTTTACACCAGTCACAGACTTCCATCCCATGACTAACTGGTGTAGATTACACGATACTGGTTCGCACAATGAGGTAAATTATGCCACTTTGGAGAAGGTCATCATGATCTCCCAGCTAGACAGGCAGCAGTCGCACGATGCTACTCCCCTAGAGCCTCCTATCCAAGAGACAACCCACAGTGCCTTCACCTGTGATACCATCTTCTTCGGGACTTCTGGAGAAGATGAAGAAGAATCTGAATTGCAGGGATTCTTTGATGAATCTATCCCACCCTTTGAGGCCAACGCCTTTACTAACCCGCGGACTCCATACAACACTCAGAGTCAGGCTGGTAAAGGACCCACTTACATGCCCACACCTCCTATCAAAGATACTCCTCCTCCCTGGAACAACACGACTAATCAACCCATACCTCCAAAAGGTCCCAGCTCTAACCAAGCAAAAGATCTCAAGGAGGAAAATCACCAGTTCCCCGGAGGAAGGTTCGATATTACGAAAGCGTTAGAACAGACCACCACCTCCATGACCTTGATGGAGGTTTTTCTAAATTGTCCTGAACAGAAGAAGTCCCTTCTGAAGCTCTTAGGGAACCCAGAAGTAGTTAGCCGCCCACCCAAGACCGTCTCCTTTGAAGATGCTAATGCGGCTGTCTTCCGGGGAAACAATGAGGATCCTTCCTTCCTACTAGGCCTGAACATTTATGGAAAAAATAAACACAACTTCTTAGAAGACTCCAAAGCTTTGGGTAACATCATGCCTTTGTCCATTTGTCAGAAGCTCTGACCCCACCCCACCCCGTCTAATGGTGCAGTAATCCAACTGGATAAGACCGCTATGAAAATGGTGGGGGAATTGAAGAACATCCAGATACATCTTATCTAGGACCCCAAGATAGCCAGCATCATTGACATCCAAGTGGTGGACATCCCAGAGACCTATAGGATGTTACTAAGTCAGAATTGGTCTAAGTCCTTGAATGGATACTTTTCGACCGACTTCACCCATTTATGGCTTCCGTGGGAGGGAGAATCTAATCAGATCCGGGTCGAAAGTGAACCCTGGATGAAATAGGCCCTTACTGAGATTGGGAGGGTCAATGAAGTCCTTTTCACAGAGACTTCTCTAGGGGTGTACAAACCTTTTGAAATTTTAACATTCAATTTCATCCCCGGAGAGGATCCCGCCGTGCTACAGAGGGCCCAGGACTTGGAGGAAAAGGTGAGAATTGAAGTTGACTCTCGAGGCGCCTCAGCAACCCTTGCCACACTCTTGTCCAGCACTTGGTGCCGAGTACACTACCAAAAACATTCAGAACTTGAGTGTGGGCCATGTCTTTCGATCGCTAACCGGCACCTTGATAACCTCCAAAACAAACAGCATGCAACTGATTCTCCGGGACCTAGTGTCCCTGTGGGATGCACTCCTTTGGAGCCAGCCCCCGAGGAATCCCAAACCCAAACTCCGGAGGAAAATTCCACTTTCACGTCGGCAGTCCGAGAGGTATCCCCCAGGTCCCCCAGCAATAACCCAAAGAAAGCTCCCCTTCCCTAGCCCCAAGTTGCCAATAATGACTTATGGACCCTTAAGTTCGATGGGTCCCGATCCAAACAAGGCTGCGGGGCTGGGGTAGAATTAATCAACCCGTGAGGGAAATCCTTCCTCGCATCCTACAGGCTGCAGTTTAACTGTACAAACAATGTCACGGAGTACGAGGCTTTGGTCCTTGGACTCTTATTTGCACTAAGGAAAGGTATCACCCACCTCCGGGCTTTGGGTGATTCAGAATTGGTTGTTAAACAAATCCGGAGTCAATACACATGTCACGACAAAAGGCTGGCTGCATACCACAACCGGGCTTGGAGCCTTATCGAAGATTTCGATGCCTTTGGCATTGACCTCATTCCCCGGCGATGAAATTATGTCCCGGATGCCCTCGCCGTCTCTGCCAGCACACTTGAGCCAATGGCCGGCTCACGACTCCATAGATTCTCAGTTGAGATGGTCCCCACCTCGTCCATTCCAGACAATGTCACCCACTTTCATGTTTTTGAGGACGATCAACATATCTTGGCTTTCATGGCCAACATTGGTGTCTTTGAGGATCAGATAGTGGAGGAATGAGACCACGATGACACTGGGCAGGGTGATGAAGATGATGGGATCATGGACTTGCCCACTAACACCATCCCTAAGGGGATGGTTGTGCTAGAACGAATCTTCGACTCAGACCCTCGGGCCTGTGACAAGGTGGCATCCTCCCCTGAGGGAGGAAAGTTTGAAAAGGTTAACATCGGCCAGCCCGGTGAAGAAAAGATCATCCACATTGGTACCTCCTGCTCCCCTGAGGAGAAGGAGAAGATTCTCGCGGTCCTCTGAGAATATATTGATGTAATTGCCTGGGGATATGAAGACTTAAAAATGTATGATACATCTATCATGACCCACACTATTCCCCTGAAACCAGACGCTAAGCCCTTTCGGCAAAAGCAAAGACCAGTCAACCCCTTGATAGAGCCTCTGATACGTCAAGAGGTAGAAAAATTGTTGTCAGCCTGGATAATCTTCCCAATCCGGCACACTACGTGGGTCACCAACTTGGTCCTTGTAAGGAAAAATAACGGCGAGATCCGCCTTTACGTGGATTTCTAGAATTTGAACAAGGCATCTGAAAAAGATAATCACCCTCTCCCCTCGTTGGATAAGGTGTTGCAGATAGTAAATGGATCCCAGATGATGTCTTTCCTGGATGGATATTCAGGGTACAACCAGGTCATGGTCAAGTATGAAGATAGAGAGAAAATAGCGTTTAACACTAAGTGAGGAACGTTTGAGTACAGGAGAATGCCCTTCGATTTGATCAACGCAGGGGCTACATTTCAAAAGGCCATGGACATTGCGTTCGAGGGCCTTGTGAATCGATGCATAATCATCTACATGGATGATTTGACTATCTTTTCTCAGGACAGGCGTGATCATCCCACTCACCTCGCTCAGATCTACGAGAGGTGTCGCCGATACAGAATATCCCTCAACCCCAAGAAGTGCATATTCGGGGTCACCGAGGGGAAGTTGCTCAGGCATATTATCTCTGAGAAGGGTATATCCATCGACCCTGATAGAGTTGAGGCATTGCTGAATCTATAGATGCCTAGTAGCAAGAAATAAATGCGATCCTTTTTTGGAAAAATCAACTTCGTACGACGATTCATCACGGGATTCACAGAAATAGTTAAACCGCTCAATGAAATGATGAAGAAAGATACCAAAATTGAGTGGAGTCCTGAAGCAAAGCGGGCATTTTCCCAGATCAAACAAACCATAATGGAGGCCCCTGTCCTGGCTAGTCTGCACTATTCCCTTCCATTTTATATCTACTCATTTGCTTCGCCGCATTCTGCCGCGGCGGTGTTGACCCAAAAGGTTGAAGGAGAGGAACGACCAATAGCCTTCATGAGTTCCCCCTTTAAAAATGTCAAAGTCCGGTATTCGTCACTAGAGAAACAGGCCTTTGCTCTAGTTCACGCCGTGAAGAAATTCTGGCATTACATCCTTCGGAGCAAAGTGCACGCTATCACCCTGGACCAGGCTGTCAAATCTCTACTGATGCAGAGTGAATTGGGCGAGAGACGGGGGAAATGGATGGCCATCCTCCAAGAATATGACTTAGAAATGCAGCCCATGAAAATAGTCTGAGGCTAGGGACTAAGTCAGACGATGGCAGAAGAGACTCCCTGCATAGAATGCCAAACTTACACAGTGGATTCCATCACCCAAGACCCGTGGTATACCGATTTGGTGTACTTGTTACTAAAAAACAAATATCCAGAGGGGTTGCCTCCCCACAAACGCCATGCCCTTCGGATGAAAAGCGCACACTTCATGATCAAAAACTCTGTGCTTTACCGCATAAATTATGAGGGGGTGTACCTCCGGTGCATCGACAGAAACCAAGCTGTAAGAATAATCGACGAATTCCACGGACAGCTTGGAACTGGGCATGGCTCAGCTGATGCCACTGCCCATCAGATCCTCCAGGCCAGATACTATTGGCCCTGTGTCTTCAAAGATGTTTACGCTCATGTTAGGAAATGTCATACTTGTCAAACTGCAGCACATCGCGTGCGTAACCCGGCTATGCCTCTACAACCAGTCTACGAGGCTAGACCCTTTTCCCAATGGGCATTTGACTTCATCAGGGAAATCAACCCCAACTCGTCTACCAACCACCGATACATCCTTACTGCCACTGATTACTGCACTCGGTGGTCTGAAGCTATACCATGTAAAAACAACATAGCAGACATAGTTATCAAGTTCTTGGAAGAAAACATCGTCACACGGTTTGGAATGCCCTTCGCTTTAGTATGTGACAATGGTTCGGCGTTTTCTTCGGCACAGTTACTCGAATGGACCTACAGTCGGAAGATCACACTGAAGTTCTCCAGCAAATATTACCCCCAGGGAAACGGCGTTGCTGAATCAATGAACAAAAATCTGCTTGAAGTGATCAAACACCTATTAGAACAAAATCCCCAGGATTGGCATCAAAAGCTGAAATTTGCCCTCTGGGCGGATCGCATTCATGTTAAGGCCGCCCTGGGAACATCACCATTCCAGCTGGTTTATGGCCAGAACCCTGTATTCCCAGTCAATTTACAGATCCCAGTATTACAGTTCATGTAGGAATTCAACAGCTGGGATAACATCGTGGAGGTTCGGCTCTTGAATCTGGTGTGAATGGAAGAACAACGAGACGCAGCCCTTGAACATTTTGTGTGTCACCAAGCAGTGGTAAAGAGATGGTTTGACAGAAGAGCCCAATATAAAGCTTTTCAGATGTCGGATTTGGTCCTGTTGTGGGACAAGGCCCGGGAGAAGAAAGGAAAGCATACCAAGTTCCAGCGGCTCTGGCTCAGACCATACTTGATCTCAGAAATCTGCGGGGCAAATACTTACCACCTCAATACTTTGACTAGGGAACCTGTCGCATTTCCTGTTAATGGGCAGTTTCTCAAACACTATTTCGAATAAGGTAAGTCGGCCTAAGTTGTATTATATGTAAAGCTTTCCGCTTGTAAGTATCTCTTCCAAGTGTCTCGTTGCGAGGTACCCTGCCTTGTAAATAGTCTTGTCGAGTGTCCTCCGAGGTAGTCCTTTTTCGTTGTTCTTATTTTCGCTTTTGGTTTTCTTGTGGTCCCAGCATTTTGTTCTGTCTTGCAAGAATTGGAATGCTTCGCATAACTCTGGCCTCCGGGGCAATGTCTACGACATGGTGAACTTTAGAATCTATCTTTAGCACGGTGGAATCGGCCCGGTCTCTAGGGCTTGTTTCACGGGTTATGGCACATTTTGAGGAATCTTCATTGGGTGTTCTCTCTGGAAATCTGGCAATCAGTGAACAAAATAATAATGCAAGGAACAAGTAATCGAACACACTGAGGGTAGATCAGTTGTACTCTTTGATTGACCCAGGTCTAAAAATCTAAAGGATTTCTTCCTGGGTCTGGAGTTTTTGTCCCCTCTTCGAACAACCTAAATATAGGTGGATAGGTGAAAGAAGTACTGCCATTATGATTAGGTAAGCTTAAGCTTAATGGTGAAAGAAGTACCGCCTTTCCCACCCAGAAATAAGAAAAATAACAAGGGGAAAAGTGGGATAAAACTCCGGTCTCTGGGGGAAACGAGCAAATTGATGACTGGCTTAATGTAATTAGTACCTCTTCTCTATTCCTCCCAAGGGTCATTGGCTTGATTTCCTTCCAAAGCACACATGAAACCACTGATGAAGGACTACAGACTGACTCCTGTGTGGTTGGATTCTCTCGGATATGTTGCCCTTTGCCTGTCAGACACTTCGGGAAGCGGCTTGTTCTAGTTCTTGCTAACCAGAGATTCTTTAGTTCTCAAATACGCTAAGGCATTTGTCCCAGATAGTCACCATTTGTTATGCCCTGCATCCCCGTCCCTACATTTTGTGTGCAAAATTTTGGGTCCCCCTTTTTTTTGCTTTTGTTTGCTTTTATTTGCGGCTTTGCCTTGTCTTCCTTTCCCTTTTTTTTCTATCTCTGAGGTTTTCTTCCCCGGTGTGTCATTTTGTTGTTTGTTTTCTCCTCCGGGACTCCGGTCTCGGAGGTTGTCTTTTGTCAGGAACTGGATTCCGGGCTCCGGGATTTTTTGCCATGATGTTCTTATGGATATCATCACAAGGAGTCCCTGGACCCAGAGTCTGGAGGTTTTCCTGTCCGGAGATCACCAGAACGAAGAGGATTGCCTTTTACCGCGGGTATAAATAGAAATTATCTGTCATTTTCACACTTACTACGATTAAAACCTTCGAGCACTTAGAGAAAATTAGAGAAATTTCAAAGCGATTAACAGAGCGTTTGCAGGAAGTTTATGGTAATCATAGCTTAATGATTTTCAGTCACTCTCAGGCAAGCGCAGGTGCTTCGTGGTGGCGATTCTGACCTATTGACAACTTGAGCTATTGCAGAGCTCACGCGGTAAAACCTTCCTTTCCTCCGCCAACTGTGTTCTCAGGTTGGTGTTCCTGTTCTCCTCCCTTGCTTTCCTTGGTTTCCGTTTTGCTTTCGTTTGCCTGGTTTCGGGTTGTCTTTATCTTGTTCGGTCCTTTATTTCTGGTTTTTGCCGCCCGTTGGTGGGTCGGCTCTGCCAGAGGGTTGTCCGCCCTCTGTGCAGAAGTTGTTTTTCTGTAAATACTATAAAACCTGTGAATAGCGTAAATAGTGTACATATTGTATATGTTTGTTTCTGCCTTGTCTGGTTTCTCCCCGCGGGCGTCGTCCCACGATATATATCCATGTATATATGTATAATAATTGTATAAAACCCCTGTATATCTCCTTTTGTTCTCTGTATATATCCCTCAGCCTCGTGTATATCCTTCTGGGTAACTCGACAAGCTAGTTGAGTCGCCTTTTCTTCTGGTTTTTTCTTTCGAACTCACTTTCGAGGCAGAAAACCACCTGTTTGAAACTCGGCTCTTGGCCGGTTTCAAATAGGTAGTTTTCTCTCTCCTCCATCAAGGCTGTCAGAACCTCATTAACGTCCCATGCGTGCAATAAGTTCCAGCCAAGTGGCTTTCCCTTTTCGCGTGTTCAGATAGTTGGCTCCGCCGTCATCGCCATCACATCTATTTAATGCCAACGCACGTGGCATCCACGTGGGTTTGACGACTTGCCTTTTCATTTTTAGTTAACAGTCATTTCTCCGGGCTCCAGGCCTCTTACCACCATCCGTCCCGCGTCTTTACTAAGTGTGATAAAATTTCCAGACCCGGACGTATATTGAAAATCTCAAGTTCATGGTGTGCTTTGCTTTCTAGTTACCTTTGCATGATACTAACTTTTCAGGAAGGCAAAAATCACGGTGGTAGGATTTCCCGGACCCTGAACTAATTGTTTTGATGAACATGTTCTGACGGTCACTTTGTCTCGCAGGTTCCCAGAATTATCTTCCAAATATGTCTGAAGCGTCAGCATCATCTCCTCCCGGAAGTCTGGAACTACCAACCACAACAGAGACCAGGGCAGCAGCAAAGTCAAAAATGGAGAAGGCCCTAGAAAAGCTGCCCCTCACCATGAAGTTTGTACAAGATAATGAGA
>MU223713.1:1240619-1254228 GCA_018584345.1 Thuja plicata | reverse complement strand
GACCAGGGCAGCAGCAAAGTCAAAAATGGAGAAGGCCCTAGAAAAGCTGCCCCTCACCATGAAGTTTGTACAAGATAATGAGATTGTGGGCTCAAAGATTGAGTCCAAGGTAAAACTGATGACCGACGCCAATGTCGGGACTTGGGCAGAAATACAGGCCCTAGTAAAGATGATGCACATCCAGCGACAGGCTGGAGACAAACTCGCAATCAATGTCGGGGGTTCCAGAATCCTCCAGGCAGCTTGCTTCCCATGCTCCGTGCAGTCTCCGGAGCTTGTTCTAACCCTGGCTGCCAACTATAACTCTTATGTCCGAGCCGTTATGCTCGCAGCTGCAGAACCCACGGGATACCCCACTCCACTGGTGTCCCTCGACTTGGTCACTTTCCAAGCAGGCCTGGGTATCCCACAATTTGACAAGGCCACGGTAGTCACAAGGACTGACGCCTTGAAGAAGTTTAGGCAACTGGAGGATGCAGCCTGGGTATATATGAATACCCACTGGCTCAAGTCCCCAAAGAGGGACCCGAAGAGAATGAAGATAGATATCCCCCGCTCTGAATTCAAGGAGAGCATCCAGATGGGGATGATAGCATTGGCCCGGGTATTTGGGAAACCCTCCGCCCAGGAGTTCGCCAAATGGATATACTATTTCCTCCTCGGCATCTCCACTAAGGGAGAATTTTTTGACTGGGTGACAATAATCTCCAATCATGTCGACTCCCAGTTCCTGCAGTTGAACCAGAAGAAGAAGTTCTACATGTCTTCTTATGTTTTCTGGGCCCTGGCCTAGCAGAGGCCCCATTCCAACGGCCTGCTCACTGACGGAGTACTCAGGATTGCCCCGGGATAAAAGGCACCATGGGATTATTTCCCACAAATCCAATGGGAGGCCAGCTTCACCAGTTTCTGCCGGGTGAACGATGCGTTCATTTATTACCACCTGCTCACACCCGCCCGGGATGCTGGATACCGCCTATCTACTGAGGCGATGAAGTTAGTTAGTAGCTACGGGAACTACTACATTCAGTTCCAACAGCATACATACATTAGGGTCGTCGACTTTTCCAGGAAGCCCTACTTGTTTCCCAAGCATTGTGGGGACAAGATCGTGCTACTGGAATATTGCAGACAAATGCTGGAGTTGCACACCTTCTTTGCCCTCAAGAAGGTCCCCAACCTCTCATTCCCAATCACCTGTGGGAACTACACCTAGAGTCTGGCCACCGCAAGGGAGGCAGACAATGAGTTGAAAAGTTATAACTTGCAGGAATTCTATCTGGCGCGGAGAAATTCTGATCCGCATGGCCGAATAGCAGCGGCAATGCCCCGGGCTTCGGAGCCCCATCAAATGCACATGGAGGACTTCTGGGTAGATTGCCAGGAGGATGAAGATGTCCAAAGTAGGCACTATGACAGAATGGCGGCCGGATTAATGCAGGAACTGAAGCTCCGAAGATTCCCTCCGGGCTTCTCTAACACCGCCCCCACCATAGATCCCCAGTACAAAGAAAAGGGGATTGATAAAATGGCATTACCGACAATGGATTGGGCCGCCCAGGAGGGGGCCCACAATCGAGGACTTCACTCGGGAAGTGGTCAAGAGGAAGTCATGCCTACTTTAAAAGGGTGTGCCCCGGGAGTATGCACCAAACTCCCCGACCGGCACCTAAGGTGACTCCACCACCGGTACCAAGATTGACCCCGGGGGCTAGGACTTCTTCACAAGGCGCAGACAAAGGAAAGGGAATAGCTACAATCCCCTAAGTGCAAGAAGTCCCGATACAAGAGAAGATTAAGCAATCTATGGTAGCCTCTCAGCAAATGAGGGAGCAGTTAATAAGAAGGCTTGCCACTCCCCCGCTCATGGCCGGACCAATTTGTCCTCCATCCTCCCCGTCGCTGGCAGCCTTAATGGTCAAGGCAACGGGGGTGGATCCCATGGAGGCAGCAGCAATAGAAGATGCGGGGCCACCTTTGATCACCATGAGGAAGAGGAAGCATGTCAAGAAAGTTAAGGTAGAACCAGCGCCAAGGACATCCCTCCCCCAAGAAGTAGAGATCCTCTCCTCTAGTTCCCCGGAACTGGAGAAAGAGGCAGAGCCTGCAGGAGTCCCAGCCAGTCCCCCTCTACAAGAGGAATTTCATGATCTATTTGCAACCAATGATTTTGGCAACTTGCAAGGGGACGATACACAAGCAGCGACAGAAGTCCCAGGGAAAGAAAAAGAGGCTACAGACCAAGAAGACTTGGAAGAACCTGCGCAAGAGCAAGAGCAGGAGATAGAAGAAAAGGAGTCAGAACAAGAAATTGCCTCTGGGGCTCAAGAGACGCCAGGTCTGGGAGTGGACCAACTAAAGACGGGTGAACAAATGGCATCCGCTGGGGGACCCGGACCCGGATCTTCGGGGATAACCATAAACCCAACCACCGCGTTCCCAAGGCCACCCCCTGGGGCAATCTTCGGACAGGTTATCACAGCGGCCCAAACTTTAAATCTTGGCCCGATACCTCCCCTACTGCCGACAGAAGAAGAAATTCTGGCAGAAGAAGAAGAAGAAGAGAAGCAACTTGAAGAGGAAATCCCCGAAGAAGCCTACTAAGGTCGAGACCCAACAATAGACACACAGGACAAGGCTGAGGAGATGGAGGTTGACAAATAGAATGTTGCTGCAGGAGAAGTTGAGGCAGGGAGGACGGATGAGGTCCGCGACACTAAGGAGCAACAACCACCGGGTACTAGGAAAGATTCAGGAGAACAAGTTCTGGCAGGAAGGCCACCTCTCCCACCCCAGTGGCTGATAGAAAGAAAAAAGAGAAAGGCTCAGTCCACTCTGGTGATTCCCCTCTCCCTGGCCGAGATGATGGCCCAAGTACAGGCCCCAACAAAAATAAAGAAGGCCTGGACAGTTCACACTCTTCGAACTGGGTCGGGCGGGGAAACAATTGTCGTTGTGGCAACACCTCCCCCAGGCGCGGATGAAGCAACTGCAAACCCCGCAGATTATGACGTTGCAGAGGTATCCCTGGGAAAGAGAGGGAAGCAGGGCGAGGTGGACTTGCTTAAGGAGGCAGCAAGGGCAGTTGAAGCCTGATACAAAAAGGAGGCCCAGAGGCTCAAGGCTGAAAAAGAGAAGAATGCAAACCTTATGGGGTTTCTTACTGAGATGGCCAGACCCATAAATGCCACCCCTCCAGAGACCTCCACATCAGAGGATTTACCGCAGAGTGACATAGACTCCCTGCGAGTAATGAAGAAGAAGGCCCAAGCCGTAGATGAATGGGTCACCCTACAGATAGGAAACATCCGGCATTTTCTAGTGTCTACTCTACCAGACTTGTACACAGCCCGGCAGGTTATCCATCAGGAAGAAGCACTTATTGAGCAGTGGGAGAGTGACGCCGAAAATTATCAGGCGTGGAAGGTAGAGTTCGAAGAGCTCCTCACCTTGGGAGAAGACATGATTTCTGAATCTATAATTCTGGGTGAGGAATCATTTGATTTTGTAAGAATTCAGCACGCCAGACTTGACCTCACATTGGAGGTAACCAAGCAACTGGTAGAGTCCTTGCAAGAAAAAGTACACAACGTAAAGTATCCTTCTAATTTATTCAATTCTTATGTAATAAAGATTTTCGGGGCTGACCCCCTTAGTACAGATATGTACACCCCCGAAGATTCAGTTTTGGGGAGTTTTGATGAAATAATGCAATCCCGATATCAATCCCCAGAGGGGATAGACGGGGCCCAAATGGAAAAATTAACCGAAATGATACTTAAGGGCCGTGACGCGACAAGGATGGTGGATGAATTTAAAGAAAATGTTCCAGAGTTGGGGGAACAAGTTGAAGTAGCCAGGCACAGAAGGGCCAGCCTGAAGAATGTAGATAAAGACGGCATTTCCTGCCTCCTTCAGGCCTTCAACGATAACAAGCAACCTTAAGCTTTCTCCGGAGGCTGGGGAAAAACTCACATTGAGTATTCTTTATTCTTTTTGGGACGTAAGTTCCCGGATCCCCGAGTCCCAGATCCAAAATTTTGTATTCTTTAAAGTGATCCCTGTCCCGGTCCCCGAGGCCGACCGGTCACTTTCAGAGGTGGTTAATAAGACTGTCAGAGGGTAGTTGGGTACATTAAGGGGCGTGAGCTCGGCAGTTGGTCCTCTGACAAGGTGGTCTTCTCGAGGCGCCGCTCAGTAGTACATCTGGCACATTGAAGACAGGGCGCCGCATTTCCCATTTATGAGGTATGTAGCCTCGGTCCTTGAGGGACCTACTTTCTTCTTTCTCCTCTCTGGCTCTCTTCTCAAGGCTGATTCTTTGGATGTATATTCTTATCTTATTCTTCTGACATGACAGACCTATTTCATCTCCAGGTCTTTTGTAGGGTGGCGCAGGTAGTACCGGCCCCCGGATATTGTATTTTATTTATGTGTAAATAGGGTTAGGGTTAGCAAAGAGTTGTATAAATAGGCAAATTGGCCCGTTTCCAAGGGTGGGCGAAATTGATGATTTTGTTGCCCATAGCAATAGCAAAGTAATTTTTGGTTTTAGTTGCAGAGCTCAATGCTCCATTGTTCGGTTCTCAGTAGTTAGATGCTCCCCTGGAGCCACCATTGTATCACGCACCAGTGCTTGTTGGACTATATATTAATGAAGAAGGAAGAATTCTTGGCAATGATGTTGTTGGCATTCCTGGTTCTGAGTTAATGGTATTTCGTGCTTTAATGTTCTTTATGTCTCTTACTCTGGTATGTTAAAGTAGATTAACGACCTCTTTATTCCCGCTACTGATAAAATGCTAGCTGATGGTTATGTATTCCTTCGGTATTTAGTGTAGTTTACCAGAGTATTATTGATGTTCCGGACATTTTAACATGACTGTAGTTAGATAAAGTGCTTCTAACCCTGCAGGATCTTTCTTCGTTTTATTTTCTAAGTGTAGAATGCCCAGGAAAACCCTTATTTTGATCGAATCTCCGGAGATGATGAGTTGAAGAAACTAGCTATCCCCCTCGAAAAAAGTCACCTCTCCCAACCGAGCCCCGCACCGTCGTGACTTGACACCTAGGTGCTTGAAGGCCCAGAGGATTTATTTCCCCCGGACAACCTTTGCAGGCGGAGTTGGCCGATTTCCCCGGAACCCGGTGACAACTTATGACTGTTGGCAGACCCGGTCAGCAAAACCCCGTCAACACTAAGCAAATTTGCAGGGACAATTTGGGTCAATCTAAGGATTTCGTTGATGAAACTAATATGATAGCATAAAGTTATGAACAAACATAGTTATTCCAAAGTGAGGCGGTAGGGTCCAAAAGCTCAAATTAGAAATGTTTTAAACATAGAATACACAAGGATTATATATTACTGTTAATAAAACTTGATTTATAAAACCTACCTCATTATGACCTACTATTCTTATTGTTAACTTTTATCTAGGTTTATAAACCCACTAAAATGGCTCTGATAACTTTCATACTTGCTAGAGGTAATATTTCAATTATCTTATTATGGTAGATACAACCTTTTTTCCATTTAACTCAAGTTTTAAAAAAAATTGTTTCCTAAAAAAAATCAAGAGGGTTACACAATTACCATTCCATAACAGGTCCCCATCTTCTAGCTTCAACGAAGTCCATTCTATATTATTAGTATTGTAAAGTAATGTTAACACATTTAAGCAACGATAATTAAGTTATTTTACTAGCTCATTAATCTAATCAAGGATATTTATAATTTTCTTATTCTCAAAGATTGTTTAGGTACAAAAGAATAAATTTACTTCAACATGATAACTAAAATTTCTATATGGTCAGCACTAGGATACCCCCATGGTCCCTTCTTCTCGATTAAGTGTTTCATAATAATAATTTAAATCTAAGTAGATTAATAATGTTGCACACATTAAAGATTTACATATAGGCCTATAGTTTAGATAAATAAAACAAGATATAATTACATCCTTAAATTCCACTATACAAAATTTACATCCTAATCAAATGCAACTGAAAAATAACATCCAATTTACATTAGTCCCTTTTTATTAAACCTAAGTTTTGTTAATAGATAGTGCTTTATTCTTTTATCTTATCAATAATAGTGTCTAAAGAATTAATTTTAAATCATTTAGGAATTAATTTAAATTTAAAGTCTATACAACTCTTCCCTCTCAAAATGAATTTAAATCTTATCCACTAACTATCCTTTTGAGTGGAACTTAAAATATGAATCCGTGAAATCTATTATAATAATTCTTCCTTTGCAAAAGTCGACTCCATCTCATTGAATCCCTAACCCTAATTTCAAGATTAGGGTTAGGGATTCAAGAGAAAACTCAAATGCAACTCAACCCTAAAATACTTCTTGTCTAAATATCATTTTCCACTACTTCTAATGCTCATCCGAGATAAGCTTTATGCGCTGCTATTTTGTGTTGCTGCGCAGGGTATGGCATCGTCCAAACCCATGGAAGGGATGGGGAAGGGTGGTACCGAAAATCTGGCTTGCAGCACCACGCATACTCAGGGAAGGCGCGTGGATAGATGCCACCACGAGGGTCGAGGGGGTTGCAGGGGAGTGGGCTACGCCTTGTGTGAGGCAGAGGGAATTGGAATGGGGATAATGTGTCGCCCCTCCTCATACCACCCTATCACAGAGTGATGCGGCCTGTGTTTTACCACAGTGTCAGGGTTAAATCAGCCCCATCTCTTTCTCTGTGGTCTATAATTCATAAGGCAGTGTTAGCTTATGCTGGTCGATAATACTTAGGGTTCGATTTATGACTATGCTACTCTCTCTTAATTACAACCATATGTAGATCTGAAGGTATTAAGATGAAATATATGTATATATGAGAGAGATAATTTCTTCTTTAATATGAAGGGTAAAGCCTATGGTAAGGCAGATTTAAAGTAAAACCAGAATGCTACATTTATAGAGTTTTTATGTTTTTACATATATATCTCTATATTTACTTTATGAGAATGAGTATATTGCAGGCATAGAGGAGAAGCATTTAAATCATCATAAGTTCATATGTAGCAAATGAAAAAAAATACCTAATAAGGAAAATAATTTATTTTCTTGAACATTTACTCATAAGTAAGACTGAACTATAGATCTAGAAAATTCATCATAAGTACAAAGGAATAATTATTATTTTTTTGAAAGGTCACAATAGACCAAATGTATCTACTTTTCTTTCCATTTTTTTTTGAAACATACTAATATAAGAATTTCCTCATTAAGTATACATTTTTTTTTTCTTTGAAAGATGTAAAAGAACTCCTTTCCTAATTAAACCCCATTTCCTAAAAATTGCTTATCCAACTAGTCTCATGTATTTATTTTAAACATCATTTGGAAACTAGGGAGAGACACCTTTCTTTTACAACATGCCAAGTAAATAATTACATTCCTATATTTTCCTGCAGCTATAATACAAGCTTTCTTTTGAAACTAAAGATGCAATGCAATAAGCCTTATGGGCCTTCTATTTTTTTTTAAATACCAATACAACTATAGACGAGTGTCTTCTTTATTCCACACTTGAAAACATGCTCCAATGGTAGTAGCTTTGCACACAAATCTGCAATGTAGGAGGTCCTTGAATAAACCATGGGAGCTCTCCTCCCAACCTAGGTCTCTATGAGACCACCCCCGAGCTAGGGGAGACAAGAGAGGGTAGGGAAAACATACAAACAACCAGGAAACATGAAACAAGAACACAATAATAAACACCCTCCCAAGATTTTTACATATGGGTCACCTTGGACCCATTAATGGGGTGAAGGTGGAAGCAACTATGTGGGAGAAGCCATTTACTATGAAACAAGAACCAAATGCCTTCACAAGTCTACATTTTCATCTCAACCCCAAAACTTCCAATTCAACTCTCCTTATCACCCCCAAATACAACAAAATAATGGCTCTTGGATGCCCATACATCCAAGATTTTTTCCCTCCTCTCCTTGAGAGGAGACTCTACCACCACCATAGCTTTCCCAACTTATTCCCTTCACCCACAATGGCTCTCTTCCCTCCCAAGGGTGAGCCTAGCCATTCACTCCCTTAACATCAACAAAATCAAGCAAAAGAGAACAAGGTATGAAAAGAAATTCACAATAGAACTAATACATTTAACTAAGAACTCATGCAAGTATGCAATTCCAAAACATGCCTACAACAAGATGCAAGAGCACAAGAAATGAATCTCAAGCTTGAGAGAACCAACCTTGCTCCAAGAAATTTTCAAAATGAGGTTGGGTTGAGCACTCCATCCTTCCTTAGTTGTTTTCCTCCTTAGGTAAAATCTCCAAGTCTTCACTAAGTCTCCTAGTGGTCTCCAAATCTGGAGAGTGGGCAATCAATCCCCACTCTCCTCCAAACTTCCTCTAAAAGGCTGCCCTCACCAACTCTCACCTACAAACTTTAGTGTGATGAGACTTGAGTCCCCACTTTCCTCCAAACTTGTCTTTTCTCATAAATGAGAGGAAGACCAAATTTTTGGAGAAGGTGATGGTCCTCACTAAACCCAATTTTCGCCACTTCCAAAATGGGTACTTTTTGGAGGGTCATACATGTGATTTTAACACTCCAATCATCAAAATTTAACCCCTAAACCATAGGTTACCTAAAGGGATAACTATTTTTGACCCTAACTAGCATCTTGGGTTTATTCTAACTCTCCTAAAAGTCACTAAGAGTTAACCCACGAAAATCTATGATGGGACTCTAGGTTTTACTTTTAATGCAAGTAACCTTACATGGGTATCTTACAAGGTCACCCTAGAGTGAGTGTCTAATCATCCTTGACTCACTTAGGCTTGCCAACTCACATGTACATGTTCCAATTGGAACCACAAAATACATTACATTTACACAGACATTTGGCATGCCTAGTTGGATTAACAAAAATGAACACAATTAAATTAACAATCATGCATATCCACTTTTACAAAAATAAATACGTTACAACGAGGTTATTTCCCTCCTTAGGGTTAACCTTGGATTTTCATGAATTAACATTTACCCAAACTTGTTTCCCCGATACGAAACCATGGTTTATTCACCTGCACACTCAATCAAAGCATCAGTAGCCCAAGAAATAAATCATGATAATACACATTTCAAAACATTTGGATAATCAAGAATTAAAGCATAAATTTCAAGATTAAGTTATTCATTTGCTTACTCTTGATAAATTATAAAATCCTATATTTTCACTCGTACTAGCACTTCAAAATTAACCATTAATAAATACTAACAAAATTAAATTCCCTAGATCCACATTCATACTTTATAGGACATAGTTGTAACATTCTGAACATGAAATAAATTGTTAAAACACAACATCAAGACAAGAAATCTTAAGCATATACATATTCTCATTTAACTCACTAACTTACAACATCATATATCATTTTAAAGGACATTTGCAACATCTAATCTTCAAGCCTAATTTCATTCATCATCAAATTCACCTCGCACCATGATTATAATAACCAAAATATAGTAGTCATAGTTAAATCTCTACTAAAACCATAACATCAAAATTGATCGACAAGGGCATATAGTAGTATATTGCAATATCATCAAAGTGAGCATCATCACATAGGTTCCAATGATAGGAAGTTACTGACTTGCATATAATAATGCATCTAAATACAAAATAATCAAGGTAACCAAAGTATGGAAATATAACTATGCTATGGCAGAATGGGGTAGGATCTCACGACAATAGTGCCACAATATCATCTCTCTATTCAAGTCATATAATATCAAGATCTCACAATGTGACCCAAGTCTAAGGAGGATCACCTAAATTAAGTAGGCAAGAGATCTCTCTGAGGGTATCATCTCTCGAGGAATCAAACATAGGCATGAATTCAAGGATAACTCCCCTTTGCGTCCTTCAGGATGTCGAACAGAGGAGGTGAAACGAGTGGGGCCCTACATCATCCCCCCCAAGGGATAGGCTTACTCCTAGAAGCTGACACAGCATCCCAAAGTAGCACGTCAGGGTGCAGCAATAATATCTAAACTAAACATGGGCATTCATAAAGAGGTTTTCTTAATGTCCACTCAGAATATTACCGATCCTAGCCACAACTGAAACACAGTCGAGGGATTCCCACAAGTTTAGTGTTACCCGACTAGACAAAGTGATACATTTATCCTTGGTGTTCTCCCTGTACACAATATCATGGGCCCACATTGAGCCTGAACTAATCACAAACATATGACTAGCCAGCATAAGAAAATGTTCAGAATAGCCACCAAGATAAATAAATACGTAAACTTCAAAAGGGAAAATTATGAATTTCACAATAAGTTTTTTCAAGATGAGCTCATTTCAGCAATAAATCCAAAGTAAAAATCATGATAAGTTTTTCAGAAATAATAATTGGCAACTAATTTCAAATAAAGAAAAACCCATAATATGCTAGGCCACGCAACATGTGGAAAGTACCACTAAGAAAATAAACCAATCCAAATATTCATTCTTAAAACAAAGAAAATGAAATTGGACATGTAAGAGGGAGTATCCACCAAGGATCTGGGGGTTTACTACTCAGTAACCGCAAGGCACAAAACAAATACTCACCTATCAGGCCTCAAACCACACCTACTCATTACTATACTTCTAGTAACTGAAGCAAAATAATGGTCAATACAGGTTTCCCTCTAATTGCACACACATGCATTATCTCCCATAAGGTAGGCTATTACCATCCCAACTTAATATCAAGAACCATCGCATGGTTACAACACCAATAATAAACTCTCTCAGAGGAGAGTTCTTAATAATCTATAGGAAGGTTGACAAACCTTAGCCAGGGTTCTTCCCACCGTTGAGGTACAACTTACTACACTAGTCCCAAATTTGAATTCAATGGTCTAGAATTCTATGATTTATGTAGCAACTCTACACCCTAAGGCTATCTCAAAATTATAGAAGGGTCCTCTTGCACATAGTGCGGGATGAGAGTGGGGTTGTATGGAAGCGATGTTAGACTCACGCAATGCTATAAGTGGATGGAATCTCATAAGGACATCCCCGTCAACCCTATTACAACATACAAAATAGTAACTCTCTCTAACTATGCATAAGTCTTTAAATACCTTATTCGTAACATCGAGACGTGGTGAATGTTACTATCATGATTCAAATAAAGCTTTTATATACTAACATTTTAAGTCCTAAAAAGATACATCTAACTAACAATTAAGTAAAACTATAAATGTTACACTTACACTAAACAGTGGTGTCTTTCCTATTAACTCAAGATCATTACTTTAAACACATATAATCTTAATGTTTACACAAGTTTAGCCCCCAAACAGCTTAATACAAAACTTACCTTAGCAGTCTAATTAAATTAGTATAAGCCTATATTCACATATAAACACACATACTACTACTCTCTATACAACAATCCATATCCATGATTTAAAGGTATGAGTCTTGTTAAAATATTATACAAGTTATCTAATCCAAGTATCTACATTGTTAAAACCACTCGATGATAAAATTGACCAACAAAATTGACTAATTAAAAGAATTTCATGAATGAATGAACTAATGAAACTCTAAATTATCTAAGACTAAAACCACTAAAGGAAACTAACTCACTAACTACTCCTAATTTTATATATATATAACATGTAAGAAGATAGCTACTAGTATTCCCAACTTTCATAAACCAATGAATTCTATAAAATAAAATAAAAGAACTAATTAACAAATTTTAACTAGATATATTTAATAGTTGTTCCACATAAGTGAAACATAGATCACAATTCTAAAATCCTTTAACACAAAATTTATTGTAATCACTTTTAACTAAACTCCCTTTGCTAAACTTTAATAAATATTTAATCAATAGAAGGTTGAGTCCTTAATTTATCTATTAAACTAAACACCAAAATAATTTGTTAAATCCTTCTTTATCTCATATTCCAAAACATGTTTAACACATATCTTCTAGGTTTCGTTAGACGACTAATAATCTATTTCATGACTACCCAAAAATCCTCTTTCCAACTATAATTAAGAGTATAATGTTTGTCTAACAATTTAAACTAAGAGTAAATACATAAATACATCAAATTCCATTTAATAACCAAAGTTATAATTAACAAATTGGTGTAAACTCACTTGGCAATTTAAACACAATTAATATAATTCAATCCAGATTAATTTCATTAATCAACAAGTAAGGCTACAACCTTATGAACATCGAGCGTAAAAGGAACTCCGTAGATTTCATAAGAATACGTAGGCAAAGAGAACTCAATACTAATATTCTAACACTCTCCTAAGATAAATATGATTATGCATAAACCTAAACCTTTCAAATCCTATTAAATAATTCCCTATTTAAAACTCTAATCATTCGAACATATGTTTATGGTTAAACAAAACTCCCTATGATGATGGAAACTGCCTCTAGTCAACTTTGATCCATCTTAAATTTTGAAAGAGTTCGCTCAACTTAAAATAATGTGTTAAATTTTTGAGAAGCATAGCAGGTTTTAGGTTCCCAGCTTACAAGAAAGGGGGTAGGAGAAGGAATCAGAGAGAGAAATAACTCTGGAAGTACAATGCTTAACTTCAATCCTCCAGGTTGCACCATATGAACCTGTAACTACATCTGGAAAACCTACTTGGTTTACCAAGGAGATACATCCCAGGAAGAGAACTTACACCAATGAATTGGATGGAGAGGATACAAATATGGCATCTATAAAGCAAGCCTTCCACCAGGCAGAAATTGGTGTACCAGCAAGAACCATGTCATATGTGACTCAAGACACTAGGGGTCATTGGAAAGCCCAGATAGTTGTCCCACCCCTGAGCACTTCTCAAACACTTGGCACAATGGAAGATTATACATTCAGAGAGGTGGATTTGGGTGAACCTACTGTATCGTCTTAAAATGGAAGGACTTCCATGTTAAGAGCATAGCCCTCCTTGAGGGACGTTTTTGACCTCTACCATATCATCATCCTATTTCTGCATCATCTCATGCTTCTGTGCCTGTTCAGGACCCTGATTGGGCCTCTCCGGGCACCTCCTACCCCACCTGGCATATTTTCCAGGGGTTCTGACCCCCTGGGTCAGGGTCGACCTCAACCCTGACCTGGGTCCCCCTTTCAAATCAGGAAACTTGTCGGCTGCTGGGGCTCATCAAAAATTTAGTTTTCTCGCTTCCGGGTCGGCTGTTTCGGGTTCTAAAGCGTTGATTCCTAAATTATATTTAATATAGGTCCTTTTCTAGGGGCATGGGTCTAATTAGAATTTAATTATCCTATGTAGGCCTCCTTAGAATATTGTGCCCTAATTTCATATAAAAGGAAGCATTTCTCTCTCATTTTCTCTAAGTCTTCTAAGTGCAAAAAGTTCTAATCAAGATTTTGTCAAGAAGCAAAAAGGTCCAAGCATCCATCTCCAATATCTCAAGGTGTCCAATTCTTCCTCTCAAGCATTCAAGTTCTCCATTGAAGATCAAGGATTCAAGATTTCAAGCCTTTGAAGGGATTAGGTGCAAACATTCAAGATTCAACATTCAAACCCTAGATCTAGCCATCATGGTGGTGTGATCT
>MU223713.1:1211711-1235450 GCA_018584345.1 Thuja plicata | reverse complement strand
TAGGTAATTCAAAGAACAATTTACACATCAACACTTTACATTTCAAGATAATCAAATTATAAATCAAATCAATCCCCCAACACACATATATACATCTACACACATATTTTATCTTACATTTTGGTAATGCATCTCCATTCCATCTGTTACACCTACCAAAGAAGGGAGCAAGACACTAGCATCTCTAGGGCTCAAGCACGCCTTGGGGTTCATGAATAAAGATGAAGAAACCATCAAAACCTTAACGGACCAAAATGAAGCGTTAAAAGGATTCATTCAAAAGATGGTGGGTCCTATTGACCCAAATTGTTCACAGGCTTCATTACAAGCCATGCTAAATAAAAAGGCTACACCAAATTTGCCAGCAGGTTTGACTCCTTCCTTCATCTAGGCAAGTGCTGATTGGAACAATAACTTTGAACAATCCGGAGAGAAGGCTATCCCATTGATATTCAGGCCGTACCGGACTATATTGGTTGAGGCCAATTCAATAATTGACCTTGTGGGAAATGATGGGGGTATAGATTCAGAAATAATTAAGTGGCAAGCAGCCCTCCAAGATTTGGAGATAATCCAAGAGCAACGTTTCCAAATCCTGGTGAAGGTCTATGAAGGCGAAGAACTGGACAAGTTTAAGGCATGGACTAAACAGATGACCAAAACAATTAAGGTTTACAAGAAACACCAGGCCCTTATAGCTGACAAGCGAGAGGAAATAATAAAATGGATTGAAGATATAGATGTGTTCTTCATAGGGGTCGGCCTGGAGGTATATCGGGATAAAGATAGACAGGCTCTACGTCCGTCAAAAGAGGTGGTTCAACAGTTCAAGGATGTTTTGGCAAGAGTTAGCACCAAAGAGGCCCTCCAACAATTATTTTACCTAAAAGAGGAAATACAAAGGATGTCCCAACATGAAGAAGAGATCACGTTCTTCTCTTCTGAATTAACTACCTTCAGAAATAAACAAGAACGAAGGGTCGCTAAGATAAAGAGAAAGGAGATAAATTTTGAAGAAGTTCAGGAGATAGTACAGAGGCTCCAGACAGCTCACCCAGAAGTCTTTCCTGGATAAAGCTTCAAGGTCCAGCTAACAGTTGCACAAGACAAGATTTCCATACTTAGCTGAATTTCTACCAAGGCAGAGTTTTCGGCCTTTCGGCCTCCGACATTTCAGCCTTTCGGCCTTCGAAGATTTCGGCCTTTTCAGCCTCTTCAAGTTTATTTCAGCCTTTTGGCCCGCGACAATTCTGAAGTTTTGGGACTTCCATATTTTGAATGTCGAGAAACACTCGAGAAATTTTAAAGGCATTAAAATTCAGGGTAGAGGTCGGGGTCCGAAAAATTGGGTGTTTCCAGCGAGGTCACTTTTATCAACACCAGTTGGACTCCAGATCAAATGAATGGATAAATTGAGTTCATTTTAGGGGAACTAAGGGTCTCCTACCATTTCCCACCACCAGTAACAGCCTCAGATGAAGAATCCAAGAAGAACCACCAGAATCAAGAAGAAGACTCCAAGTTCACAGAAGGAACTTACCTTCTTTCTCTCTCTCTTCTTTGGCAGATTTTTCCCTCTTTGCATGAGCAAATGGATTGTAAATGGGTTTAAGAATCCATGCGAGTTATATAGTATCAGTTAGCAGTAGTTTCCCTTCAGCAAAGTTCTAGTTTTAACTTTTGTTCTCTAGTTTAGACTCTCTGATGCCCTAACTCTGAAAATCAGAGTTGTAGATCAAAAATCTATATATTGTAATCAAAATCAATGTAAAAGGGCCGAATTATTAATACAATAAAGATCTACATTGGGTGCTTCATTCATGGTGTGTGAATTACTGCTATCTATGTGAATTTATTGAATGTATGCATGCATTATTCTTTATTTTCAGAGAGCTCTTTGTATTGTTGTGTTTCAAATTCGTGCTACCTTTAGTTGGAGTTTGTTGTTGTATATCTACCTTGTTGTGACGAATGTGTGGAGGATGCTATCTTTGGGAAAAATGATAAATTCGTCTCGTGGGTGTGCACGTCTTGGTGGCTTCGCGGTTTGATAGATTTTGAATATCTCGTACGAGTAAAACATATCTTTTCTCCAAACGCTTGCATCTGTGGAGTAGTGAATTGTGACGTGGTCTGATTCATGCTTCGTGGGTTGTTCCAAATCTCTCCAACATTCAATTCGCAAGGAAGGGTTTACAGCATTTTATCTCTTTAGGATTTCACTTTTCTTTACAAATTCGTTGCATTTCTTGTTACCCTCATCTCTTTAAATTCTGTCTTAAAATTCTGAAAATCACTATCTTTAAAAAATACAAAGTTGCATGTTATTTACCATATCCATACTTGTTAAAATGGAAAATACCCAAAAAGAAACTAACAGTATTTTGTAGTTTGTTGCCTTGAACGTACCAGCAAAGGCCTCCTCGTGAACAATCACATTTATCTTCAACTAAGTAACCAAGCAGGTTGTGACCCGACCCCAAAGAACCTTGGGAATAACTTTGTTATTCTTTCAAGAGAGGAAATCTAATCTTGAGATCCTAGCAAGTTGGATTGTGTCAAAACAACGCTCAACAGTACTGATATGTATCAGCATTAGTAAGTAGTCTAAGGCACAAATTCTTGCACATAATGCAAGTATGGGGGACACAAACATGTGAACTATTGTCATATGTCAATGCGCCAGCATCATCCACACTAGGAGGCAACAATGACCTGGTTTGGGCGATCAACTGATCACTCAGCATGTGAATGACCCTAATACTCTATGAGGCAGCTTCTGCAATGATATCACGATGTTGCACTAGACGAGGGGGTGAGACATCAGTGTGGGGGACAAAGGTAGTGGCCTTTTTGCGCTGGGAAAATGGCCTAGTCTGAGGAGCTCCTCCGCCTATGCCCATGTTGGGTCTCATGCTCCAATAATTTACATTGTGACCAAGCACAAAATCAACATACAATTTTTTTATAAAATAGAAAGGGAGCTCCAAATTGTTGTGGGGTGGTTTATCAAAAACCATCCACCAGCGATCCCAAAAGTGTGTACGCATGCATCGTTTGTGCACCATTTAATTGATAATTTGGGCTTTTTGGGGTCAACTTTTAATCCGGGTTTAGGACTAACACAAAGGGAGGATATATCGGCTTTAGCTATATTAAGGGTCGCAATCCCATCATGGTCAAGCCCGTCATCAAATTGGGCATGCATATCGTCACGCCAATGAAGAGCAACATTATGTTGTTGTGTAAGTGTGTCAATATTTTAAATAATAGTATTCAGGGTGGCAAGCATGGGACCTAATGTAGGTATATTTTGATGTGTGTTTTGGAAGCCCCATATAGTGTTCAAATTGTCTTGTATCAAATCCTCTAAAGATAAAGGGTTTTGAAGCTGTTCTAGATTGTTTTTGGGATCGTTATTTGGTGGGGGAGGGTTATTTTCTTCATTGTTTTTTATTACGGTAAAAACAGGTTTTGAAGGGACCCCGAAACCCTTTAACAAAAGAGAGAAGAGAAAGGCATTAAAACCCAGAGAACAACAAGTTGCCCCAAGGAAGGAAGCAGGCTATAAAGGGACAAATCCCAGATTTAACAATAGGCAACTACAAAGCAAAAAACAAAAAAGACACTGGAAGAAAAACAGAGGAAAAAGCCACCAGCACCGAGATCAAGACAGAGTCTTCAGGAAGCTCTCAGATTCCTCCAGCTGAGTCTTCATAGTCTTCACATTGTCTTTCAGCTTCTGAATATCCAGATCCTCAACCTTCTGCTTCTTTGACCTAGTGCAAGTGCCAGGTCCCATCTGCTGGGTAGGATTAGTAAGTTCAATGGTATCTTTGTTTCCTTCCAGCCAGTTGCTCAGAGACATCAAATTCTCCATAGTAGACCTCATACCTGTGTTCACCAGACTAAGCAGATGTTTTAGCATTTCCTCATTCCCGCTTATTTTCTTCTAGATAGGTATCATGGCTATCTCGACAGCTTTTTTAATTTTTTCATCAATATCAAAACCGTGATCATGCACATGGACATTGGCATTATGAGGAAACTCCTTTCTGAGTATAGTCATAGTTTCCTCAATCATAGAGCTCTTATTTTCCAGTTTGATACATCTATTCTTAAGTTCTACCAAATCACTCTGCACCCATTTGTCCAAATTGTAGCTATAGATAGATTTATTTTTAGCATTCTCAAGGGGGGTCATTATAATAGTCCTTCTGACCTATGAGTCCATCCTTCTGATATCTCTTTGAAGAGACTGAGGTTTTCTACCATGAAGGATTCTCTCACTATCTTCTTCCTTATTCTCCTTCTCAGAGCTGGGAGAATCTTGAGACTCCAAATTTTCCTCTTCCAGAACCTTAAAACTATTGTCCCCCGAGTTATCAGCATTACTATCCATAAGATTAATATCAGTTTCTTTTTCTTTGTTGTCAACCTTCTCAACCTCAATCTCATTATTCTTGTTTCCTTCAGTGTTAACAATCTCCAGAACAGAGTTAAACTTTTCCCCAGATTTCAGATTATCTTGACTTTCCTCAGGGTTTTCCTTAGCATTATTGATATCAGGATCCTCTGAATCCTTCACCACAGGGGTCTGGGTAGTGGGATTATTCTCAACATTAGGATCCATCTGAAGATTCTTGACAGCTTCAGTGTTTGTTTCCTAAGG
Source organism: Thuja plicata (assembly GCA_018584345.1). NCBI lineage: Eukaryota > Viridiplantae > Streptophyta > Pinopsida > Cupressales > Cupressaceae > Thuja > Thuja plicata. Next base: position 1,230,778 of record MU223713.1, on the reverse strand, counting down.
GATAAGCTTCTCACCATCAGGTTCCTAGAGGATAGGATTAACAGGGGAGTCCAGGATATTCTTTTCAGAACCAGAGGCAACACTAAGGTGCTCATCATTCTTCGACGCAACCAGAGGCTTAGAAGGAGAAGGCTCAGAGGGCAAAGAAGCTTTCTTAGTTTTAGGACTCTTTGGCAGAGACCCAACAGACTTCCATTTTTTAATCTGGCCAGGGATAGGGTCGGGAATGTGGTCTCTGGCATAATCAATACAAAACCCTATTTCAACCAAAAAGACTTCATTTAACATCAAAATGAAAGAAATACGTCAAAATATATAAAGAATTCACTTACCGTATATACTGCGAAGTCAAATTTGTTGTTGGAGAAATCAGGCACCCAAAAAAATCGTGTGCGAGAAAAACCTAGCCGTTTTTCAATCTGCAAGCAATGAGAGAAATAAGAAAAATGACTCGCAGGTTTTGATTTATGCCATAGGTTTCAGGTACCCAAAAATATCAGGTACCCAAAAAAATTAGGTACCCGATTAGGCTTGTGCTTTGGTGTCAGGTTTGCCTAGGTGTACTAACACCCAGGCCTACTAAAAAGTCAACAAACATTTTCATGCACTTTTGGACGAGTGAAAAGTGGATTTTTTTCACGTCGCCACTTTTTGGCCCCTCATCTTCTTGCACATACCCTCTTGGTTCCTTAGTTTAGTAGCTTGGTAGCAGCTCTCGGTAGTTAGGTTAGCATCAAGTATGGATCTGGATTTCTGTATGTAATCAGGCATGTGTGCCTTAGAATGTAAGCTGACATGTAGCTAGGCATGTATGATGTAAATCTTGAGCATATGATAATGCAAAGACCTAATTGACATGTTTTTTGTTCATTATTGAGTTCTTAATGATCTAGAATTGATTGTTTCTATTGTGTTGACTCTAGCTGCATGGTTGGACTATCTCCATTGGAGAAACTCTGGCCATGACTGCATCATTTCTTGAGCCTGGGGACTTTGAGATACTAACATAGGCCAACGTGTATCCTCATCATATTGAACAAATTAGGAGAGACTCTAGATCGGGATCTTCGGTATCAGGTACTCCTACTCTCTAGCATAGCAAGTCATTGGCTACATTTGATTTTTTGGAACTTTGTACTTAGTTTATAGGTTGACTTTGTACAAATTTACAAACTATATTGTAATTGACATTTTCTAAATTGTCACCATTTAAGTTATTATTATTTATGTTGTTGTGTTATGTTTTGTACAATGTAATCATCTATAAGAATATAAACTACAAAAATCTATTTTCTACAATTCGTGTTCTCTATTTAATTTATTATACTTTGTACAAATTTACAAACTATATTGTAATTGACATTTTGTAAATTGTCACCATCTAAGTTATTATTTATGTTGTTGTGGTATGTTTTGTACAGTGTAATCATCTATAAGAATATAAACAACAAAAATCTATTTTCTATAGTTTGTGTTCTCTATTTTATTTACTATCTATATCTCTATAATTTTCACATTTTTTAAATCCAATTTTGTCCTAATTCTTTAAAATAATCTTATACTTATGATTTGTCGATTTATTCACAAAATAATTCATGTTTCTATGTTACAAACTCTTTAAAATTTGTGTATTTGAAGTTGAACTTTACAGTTCATGTTAAACTTTACTGATACACTTTTTTGAAAATTCAAAGTTTTGATATTTTGAATTTCAATTTTAGTGAAATAATAAATTATTAAATTAAATTAAAAAAAAGTGTAGAAGTACTCCAATTTCCTTTTTTTCAAAAAAGCGTGTATTGGTTACTAGTCTCATGTACCTATACCAGTAACAGTCCGTTGGCATCCTTGACCCCAACTCTTCTTTTCTGCAACTTGAGCATCTAACTATTGTGATGTCTACAAAATATTTTCATGTTCAATATTTATCTACTATTGTTTGCTTACACGTGTATTTAAACTTACCAATATTCAATCAAACTTCAACCATTCCATTCAAGATTAGGGGAAGGGGCTTGTACCGTCCATGTTCCAATGATCGTTCACTCCTTGCTCCCCCCCTCCCCCCGCCCCCCATACTAACTTAAAAGAAACGAAAAAATGATAATTAAAAGCTCATTAATAAATTTCACATGTACCAATAGCTGCCCACATGTACCCCGATAGTAAAAGTTGTAGAATTTAATGCAACTTTATTGGTACTTACAACGCACGACTATTGGGGCAATTGTGCAGACTTATTGGTAAAAACAGTTAGAGAAGATGTAATGGTTCTTAGAGGAATATGTCTTGGATTAATTGTGCAAATTTTCAAGGTGGTCTTATTGCGAAATTATTAGGGCATCTTTAAGTAGTTATTGGATGACACTTTGAAATAACCACTTTTCGACTCTTACGTGCATAACGGATCCCACAATGTCATCATCACTACCCTACACAAAAGCCAAAACGGAAAAATCATCCAAATCGGATAATATTGTTAAGTGCATATGGAAACAATAAAAAAATCGTCAAAATCGCATAGTACTGTTTAGGATATTTGGTGCGCGAAGTTAGTTAGAATGGTTACTGATGCTCTTCCCCTAACCTTAGGGTCGCATAATGGATCCCACAATGTCATCATCACTACCCTACATAGAAGCCAAAACGGAAAAATCATCGAAATCGGATAATATTGTTGAGTGCATATGGAAACAATAAAAAAATTGTCAAAATTGAATAATACTGTTTAGGATCTTTGGTGCGCGAAGTCAGCTAAAAGGGTTACTGATGCTCTTCCCCTAACCTTAAAAACATCTTAGGTGTTGTCAGAATTGCATTTAGCAACTTACATGAAAACTAAAAGATAATTACAAATTGCCAATGCATAATTAAATGCAAATATGTTAAAACCAAAGTTGAGACATTTCTCAACAGACCTAACCGTACAGCTGTGATTTCCAGTCCAATATTTTATTAACATCACTATCTTCCAATTTAAGGTAGGAGATGGTTGCTACTTATAGTTCATGCTGTCTTTCCTTAAGCTATTTCTTGTTTTACTCTCTGTTATGTCTTGATGTAGGAATGCCCTGTTGTCAATAATGCTCGGTAGTGATTTTTCTATTCGGTCGTTCAGTTATTTGTTTGACGGTGCATTAACTGTGTATCTGTAATATGTAATCTCTTATTAGCTTTAAACCAGTTTACCAAACGAAAAACTATCATGTATTAATACACAACAGCTTATCCCCAATGTGTATTTTTTCACTTCACATAATGTTTGATGCTAAGTTGGACATTTAAAAGCAAAGGAAAACAAATCACCAAAGGCACATTTATCTTTAGAGAAATGACTCGGTAAATAAGCCTTCACTAATTTATACTTACGAAAATCGTCAGTTTAGACTCAATAAACTACAGGTTACCTTTTTTAACTCCAAAAAAGTGTATAATTAAGAAAAAAAAAGTTAACAACGAACAAGTTAGAATGTTCCAGTCGCTACAAAACGACCCAATATGTGGTATGCGTCAAGTAACAATCGGTAATCACCAGTTAAGTTAGTAAATTCCAGAAGTTGAATTCCATGAATTGTTACCTACCATAAGGTTGAATTTAATTCTTTTGTACAACTACTAGATGCATCTCGCATATTCAGGTTAGCTTGAAAATTCAATCCATAAAAGATATTCACTCCGTCAATTGTGCATAACTACCGCATAACAGAACAGCTGATAGTAAAGAATTAGCCGGAACATTTTTTGTCATTTAATAATACTTTAACAGATTCTGCATCAATATAAGAAAGTATTATTGACAAAAACTTAATTTGCTCGTTAGTTGGTATTTAATTATGTTCAAAAGAAACAATTAGAATTGCATTCTCATTGGAACTCTTGCCTTCCAACATTAGCATGAATTTCCCTTTACAGGAAATGTGGAAACATCAAATCAATGTAGGCTGAGGCTAATAAGCCATTCAACAAAATCAGGTTACATAGAGTCACGATATATCACAAATAATGCATTGACCTTCTAAGTTCATGCTATGGCAGAACATTTGTGCTAAAACAGCCTGATAAAACCTGCTTCTAAATTGTACAACAAGCAATTTGATGGGAATGTGTCCAGACAAATAACAATCTTATCGGCTTGCAAACTACATTGGAACTTTAATATGTGACACTTTTTGATAGCTTACCGTTCTAGTTCAGGCCTATAAAGCTTTCCTTTTCTCAATAAATTATCTTTCAGCCATACAATAGTTCATTAATATCTTACTGTTCCTTCCAGATCCGTCCAGTAACTCTCAACTTCAGCTCTTTCCAATCACCCCCAGAAAAAAACAGGGCCATGTTTCTTTGAATGATTAACCCATCATGGCTGTCCCGAACTTTACGATGACTATCCCGAATGCTTCTAGGCACTCCTTGCCATATTAGTTTCCTGCCATTTGCTCCAACTTCAAGACTATATCTGAAATTTCTAGCTTCATTATCGTCTCCCATAAACCGAAGGAATGCCATGTACACTGGTGCTGCACCTAACTGAAATGCTTCAAAATGAAGACAGAAATATGATGCATAGCAGTTGAAGACCTGCAGTACGTTATATAAAGACCTCAAAATCATTCCATGGCATATTCAAAGCACCAGAGAATCACTCACGCATCTTCAAAATATATAGAAATATCAAATAAGTATACACAATAACAACATCGGCAAAAAACAAAGGCATAGGGAGATTAAAGCAAGCGAGGAAAATAATAGCACAAGCCTCTGAGTCTATAGTATACTCACTGTCAACATCCAGGTCGCATTTTCAACTTCAAGTGGATTGAGCTTTACATAACGATGGTTGAAAGTGCTACCATTGTGCATATCAACTTTATGATCATCCCTTAGATGAGCCACAAGTGTCTGTATATCCCCGGTTATAGAACATTCTGACCCTGCATAAGGGCAATTGTATGGCCGAAATGTACATTGTGCCTCATGTTTAAGCTTATTATAATATGGGAAAATATCTGGACAGCCCAGACTATGATACTTGCATGGTAGGTCAAGAGATGATGCAACCTTTTCCAATGCTAGGCATCTTATATTTCCAAGTTCCTGTCTGCAAGTAGGGCATTTGTTGTTTACTCTTGACTTACAGTTGGAGCAGAGGGTATGCCCGTTAGGACACTGCAATAACATGATAATATGCCAACCATCGGAATTAGTGTACAAGCAGCAATTCAGAACTTCGAAAAGTCTAAAAGATAATATGACTTGCTTTGGCTAGAAAATTTTACTTCCAAGTTTTGAATGTAAAACTATAAAAAGAAAGTAATAATAAAAATTTCAATTTCTAAATGGCTTTGTTTCCTTGACTGCCAATAAAACGTAATATGCAACTTCTGTCCATGATAGACCAAGCTCCTAGACTCTAATATAACATTGGAGTTTACAACCACCCTGGTGTCAATGATTTCACTAAAGGCAAGAAGGGAAGCATGATACAACAAAGTTTCAAGCGTACTTAAACTTTTCATTTATTGAACAACGTACATTATAAGACCATTCAAATCATTAAATTTGGGCCTATACCACATTTTAGACAATTCTGAATCTAAACATGAACTTAGATTTTCATTCCAAATCAATTAACATCTGTGCTGCTAAAAATATTAGCAAAATAATTTTGAATCAATCTGAAACCATTATTTCATCTAAAGGAGAAACTAGAAACACTTTTGTAAGGCTCCATTGTTTCATTAAAATTACTCTCCTTGAACTTGGAAACATACAATAAATACATCATAATGAGAAGCACCTTGAGCACGAACAAAATATGTTTGTCTTTTTCGAGAAAATGTGAGCTTCAGAGCTATTGGATCAACATTCAAAAATTAAAAGGGGCTCAAAGTTCATTATCTACAAACATTATTTTGGAAGAATGCAACCAGAGATATAATTTGGAAATATACCACATAGAACAATTTAACTTGAAAAAAAATCACTTTTTAATCGTGAAAATACTTTAAAGTTACTACCTAGGACAGCCAATGGGACATTTCTAAAATGCAATTAAAATGTGAAGCTAACTCTTTATCTTTCATCATTTTCTTTTTTTCTGGAAAGCGGGATGGAGCTTCTTACTAGTAAAAGCTTAGAAATATAAAATCCCTTGATGTCTCAAGAAGAATCGCCTTCTTTTTCTTGCTTTCTTACATCTCATATTTGTTCTTTCTTTCACCAAATAAAATATTTATGTTGATGAAAAGTTAAAATCCACCTGCTAACCAACTTGCAGCTGAATAGATTTATGCCAATAGCCAAAACTAGTCAAGTTTATGCCAGTATGCCAGGTATGTGTATTGCACGGAATACTTATCTCTCAACTTTCAAGTATATACTATACATACAGCATTGCCAACCATATGCAGGCCCCATAAAAAACTTGGTCATAGTCATAAAAAGAGAGAATATTTGCAATAAAAAATAGATAAACAAAAGTTATATAATGCTCTGGAGAGCTCGGAAAGTGAATGCTACTTCTTCCAGTCTAGATATCGACATATTGTCCCAATTTATTCAGATTACTTTGTAAACTTTTTCAGATCCAGCATATGCAACTGTCTCTTATATTTAATTGAGAAGCACCATTCTAATATTTGAATTGACGACACCCAGTATTATTTCCATGCCTCTCCATCCTTCCCAATTAAAGAGCATTAATTGGTTCTCTGAATCAAATCATTCCATTTTCTTTTCTTTGCTTTCAAATTCAGCATCAAGTTTAATCACGTTAGTTAACCAAAAAAATTCTCCCAGTTTACGGAAATTTTGCTTAATAGTAGCACAGAATTTCAAATTCTTTAGTCTTTGCTTGTAGAGGCGAATAGCTTCAAATTGTTTAATGGTTGGGGCTGTATTGTGCCCATTTTGACAGAGTGATCTGTCAGTGTAGAAGTAATAAATGGGTGAGCTTGTAGTTCTGTTAGATAGTTAGGCAGAAATAAGATGGGCAGATGGTCATATTGTTAGACTTAGGTCTGCACTGGACTGAGAAGTCGACTGCTTAGACACAACCATCAAACGAGAACTGCTCAGTTATGTGTTGAAATTGAGGGAAGGCCAGCTCAGTTGATCACTGAAATTGAGGAAAGTGCTTCTCAGTTAACTATCAACCAACTTTCCATGATTGAGGATCACTGAGAGTTGGATCTATAAGACAGCATAAGGCAGGAGAAAAGGAATTTTTTGGAAAATTAGCAAAAAATCAACTCTCATTTCAGTGTTTGTGGCACTGCTACTGCAGCTGGGTGCTTTGGAGATGAAACCCTTCAAGCATGAACCTACGATCTTGGGGACAGTATAGAGTTTGTAAATTGGGAGTACTCAACAAGTTGCATTAGATTGCTAGACTTCCCTTTGAATATATCTTGTTAGCATAAAAGTACTAGAAATATATATAAATTTATAATTGTTGGAGATTTTTTTGTCTGTTATTTTGTGCAATTAGTAGAGATTCCTTACAGTGGTATAAAAACTAACATCTGACCAGCCTATGGAAAATGGAGAAAAGTGGAAGACCCATGAAAAAGGAGGAAATTTCTTCTTGACAAAAGGACAGAAGTGCTATTAAGCAAGACAGGGCACCCTAAGATAGAATGATCAAGCTGTTAGGAAGAGGGTTGCAGCTTTTGAGTAGCATGAAAAATCCAGTTCAGGCTGGAACATCACAAAAGAGGAGAAAGTTCAACTTCTATCCCAAAACTTGTTAGGTCCATGTTGTTATGTATGTGGAGCCTAATCAGACTCAGTTTCTTTCGGTGCGGCTTCCCCCCCAAACATATCTATTTGAGCCCCTTGCGGGGTCAAGAGGCAGAGCCCCAGGCGGGGTCCTGGGGCAGCGCCCCTAGGCGGGGTCAAGGGGCAGAGCCCCTGATGGGGTCAAGGGGCAGCGCCCCTTGCGGGGGCCCTGTGGGGCAGCGCCCCTCGACGCCAACAATGATTTAATAATATTGTAAAGGGTCGACCATTGATTTTCTATTAGTCGGAGTATTTTTTGCCTTAATTAGGTTACGTCAAATATGCTTGTGAAAAGGGCTTAGGGTTTCAAGATTTCAATGTATGAGGGATTTTTCGTAGCTTCCTGTGACGGTATTGAGTTGCAGGTTTCAGATTGTAATCGCTGGATAATAATAAAAATATTGGACTCGCTGTTGGTGGACGTAGCCCAGGGATTGGGTGAACCACGTTAAATCTTTGTGTCATTTGTGTTCTCTTCCGTGTCTATATTTGCATTTTTCTGCTTATTATTCTAACACATGTTTTTGCAAAAAGAAGAGAGATTGGACCGAAAGCTACAACAAGCTACGAAAGAGTAGATTATCAAGATGCAGAAACTAGCAACGTCACTCTTGCAACTCATTTAGGAGCAGAATTAGAACAAGAAGAAGCAATAGAGGAGCAGATTCCTGAGCTTGAACCTAAACATTTGGTAGAGCATAATGGGTTGTATTTTGTTGCCTCTAAAGTCTAAAATGTGCAGTGGACTATTTTATGTGGAAATGACATCCAATTAGCCACATCAGGTGACTGGAAGATTTTTCTGAATCACCTCGAGCAAAAATGTAGTGGTATCTTGATAATTTTTTGTTCCCAACAACATCCTACTGATACACCAATTATGATAGATAGCATATTTTGACTCATTCAATACTTCTTTGTGTAAACTACCATGCAATACTGCAATTGGTTGTGGATTTAAGTGTAGAAGCTCTTGTCATAATGGAAAGCATTCCAGTGATACTGAAAAGGTGATGGGTATAATGTTTGGAAAATGGGGTAGAGCTCCTTTCTCTAGAGTACAAAATAATTGTTCTTGTATAATGGAGTGGGATCCTTGTTTATCAGAGGAATCTAAATGCAGAGGATTTACTTGGAATAAGACCAAAGGTATACTGGAACATCCAACATTGCATTGCTTGTGGGCAAGCAATTTCAGAAAGGGTTGATTTGTAATGTCCCAATTTTGAGAGCGTATTGTCAAAATAGAAGTTACATAGATGGCTGTATTTGTAGTTTCTGTTAGATAGTTCAGACTAAAAAGTAAGATGTACATGTGGTTGAATTGTAGGTCTACAGCAGACTGGGATAAGGTGATTAGTTAACTATTTGATTTTTCATTTTTGCATTGATAGAAGAATGGCTTTGAAAGCTGAATCTATTACCCTACTACCATCCTTTGAACCTTGTTAAGAATCTTTTATCATCCTTATTAAGATGATAGAAAGAGAAACAAGATGATACACACTCCCAGAAACAGATAATAGTAGTACAACACCCTACAGTGAGACAAAATATTAGATTGTGTTGTCTGCTCAATTTAGAGAATTGGTTCTTGATAAGTACCGTGCAGGTTAGCTGACTATGCCATGCTAGTAAGTAATAGCTATCTACTAGAACGTTGGTATCACTGTCTCGGTTTGTGAAGCAAAGTATTCATAACCAGGTGTTACAATTCCATTTACACTCAAGCTTCAAATCCTTTTCTTTATCAAAATTAAGTCTGCAGTAAAAAGAAAACAATTGTTTAAGCTATTGAAGTGCAGATTTGTTTCCCTCTGTAGGGGCAAATCCTCTGGCAATTTAATTACATGGCAGACCTCAAAACCAATAGAGGACTGGTCTACTACCCACATCCATATTCATCCTGCATAATCCTCAAGTCATATCAATATTAATAATCATGGGACACCAGGATAATAATATGTCATGTCATATGTTACTACATGGTAATTAGTATTTCAAGGTGAATGATAAATCTATGGTTTTTGTATTAAATAGTACAATAGAAATGCATTTTCTAAAATAAATACTCAACTACAAAGTAATATTGAAGGCATTTTAATTTTACACAAAATAAGCGAGAAAAGTGGATGAAGTTAAAGGAAAAACTAGAAAGATTAATATAATAAAGTGTTATTCCTAAGAGTTATCAGAAGTAATTAAATAATGAAACCAGCATTTCCATTAGCATGAACCTGGTAGATTCCGAAGGCTATAAATTGTGCACAACACGGTCACTTGTCGGTTCCAAGTTCCAACTACAAATGTGCATTACAAATAAAACAATTGTGACGAAATACAATCCAATTTTTAATCAGTTGTAACTCTCAATATCTAAAGTGTAAACTTAAATGGAATATTGCTAAGGTTCTGTACATATTTCTATTACTTTTATACTGTGGACAAACAAAGAAATTTGTTTAATAGATATGAAGAGATAATTATATAAAATTGAGACTATATAGGGGAGAGAATAAAACCTGATGAATTGGTGGATACATGGAATTTGTGCAGACAGGACACTCTAGAAGTTCATGTACACCGGATGTTGGTGATATAACAGGCTTTCCATTATTTGAAGAATGGGCCTTTTTAATGGAAGGTTGCTCAATTATGGTGCCTGAAGGAGATTCAATATCTGAAAAAACTGATCCTTTATCATCCATAAAGGCAGCACCTGCTTCTGAATAAGGAGCTTCATCTCCTCTTTGTTCCTTCATAGCCCTAAGACAGCTCATATGGGTTTCCACGTATTGATCTGACTATATTTGCCTCCACACAACGTATATCTTCAATACACCTCAAAGTCTCAGACTGCTATATTTTGCACGTATCAACTGTTTGGAAGCTTCAATAACATGTAACAAAAAACAGATAAGAACTTTGAGGGAAGTGCAAGAGCATTCTAACTTGACATAGCTAAGACAATAAGTCAACTTTTGTATCAGTTATACAAGCAAACTTAAATAGTTAATTATTTATGCATTTTTATTGGGGGTCTGTCATCTGAGGATTTTTCTCTGCATTTTTATATTTTAGTCTAATATTACAAACATTAAATTACAATGAAGCCATAAGCAGAAACACTTTTTGAAGGCCACTTAAACCTTAAAGCTAATTCAAATAACAGACGTCTCAACGTGCCATTAATAATCATCCATGGAAGATTACAAGAATAAAAGGGAGTGAAAAGCTTAACAAATAAAAGATATGCAGTTATAGGGATACCTGCCATTAAACTATAAAAACAAAATCTTAAAATTATTTGAAATTTCTTCTGGGTAGCTTGCATGGGAAGTTTTTTCATCAACATTTCGGATCACACTCAGTTATCCATCATCAGGATGATACAAGAGACCATAAGAAGTAAAAAAAATGCAAGCCAGTGGTTGAAGAAAAAAAATTATTGATCTGTTAAGGACCGATGCAAAATCCTATGGTGAAACAAGAAAAGCACAGCTCATTCTGTAAAGAGAATCATTTTTAAACTGGGCATCTAAAATTTACATATTATAAATTATTCAGAGACAAACGTAGCAAAATGATGGCAAAAGCATACACTTCTCCACTTGAAGCCAACTGCTTATAGACAAACTGCCAACAATAAGAAAAATGCCAATAACTCCAACAATGATGTAATTTCTTAATCTAAAGGGAATCCATATTATTCTGCACTCACACAAACACTAAGAATTCTACAGCAGACATATAACTGCTAACCTCGGAAAATACCCCCATTCTAAAAATTTAAAAGGACTTGCCTTCAGCTGAAAATCAACCCACTTATAATGGGCTGTCCACATATAACCTTGACCTAATCAACCTTTGAGAGATGACGGCAACGTTTGTATTTCTACCGCACCCTGTAGGTAAACTAAAATTTCCCTTCTCGCATCTCTTCTTCCCTTGACTATTGGCATATAATGCAATGTCACTAACGGATTGAATATTCTGATTCTCAAAACACCAACAATCTAAGTCTCTTCAGCGTTGTCTTCAATGAAATATATCTTGAACCTCTAAACCAATTAATCCACAGATGCGTCCTTGGAGATTTGCAACACACAGTATATGGAAAAAGTTCACATCGAGATTTCTTAGTTGTTTAAATTATGTTTCTTTTAATATAAATTTTGAGTCCATTCCTTCCCTCCAATCTCATGGAACTAGAGGGGTCTTTCCAGACATCCCTGAAATGCATTTGCCCGATTTCACGTCCTAGCACCTCCAAATATATTATAATTTATAAACAATGCATGAAACCAAAGAGTAGAAGCCGCCCCAACCACAAAAGACCAGTGAAGAAACCAGAAACAAAAATGCCCCACTTAGTTTCTTAATTTTAAGGAAACCATTTCATAGAACTCCAATTATAATAAATATTTTCTTTGGTAACTTACAAGCTCCAATTATAATAAATATTTTCTTTGGTAACTTACAAGCCACATCCTAACAACTTTAATAATGTCTATACACATTGGCCATTGGGATGCATGTCAACGTCTTGATTTCTAATTAAGAAAACTAATGAAACAAGTTGTATTGTCCAATATGTGATATGAATTCTCAAGAAAAAAAATGTTCGGGTTACTTGAGGCATTTGATTGTATCTAAAAAATGAAACACTGATGCCCGAAGCTTGTAATCATAATGGTAAAGGGGATATCAATGTGCATAATTTAATGCTGATAGCCCTCTGAAGAAAATGCGACGTTTGAGACTCTGCAATGTACAAGGGATGACTTTGGAATGCATCGGATACATAGTACTCGGAGACTACAGATAGGAAGATGATAATAATTACTTCGTGTGAAATGGTGCAGCCATTTTAACAAACCCATCGATGCAGAGAAACAGTAGGCGCATAACAAGTATATAGTATGGGAAGCACTTAAAGACACAAACATGTTCCTGCAACAATCTGTGATGAAAAACTGATTTCAGTTTCATACCATTCTAGGTTAATAAAATATAGACACTCCAATTGATATCGTACATAACTAGTTGGATCTTCAGAGTTCAGCTTAGGTATTGCCGGTTAATCTATTTCAGTTTATCATGTCTTCGAGGCACTCTCATGATCCATCGCCATGCACAACTTTAGGTATGGAAGTTCTTCGGTTTAATCCTCCATTCTTGGCAAACTGATACGCAATGATGTATAAATTCTTTTAAACAAATAAATGATTTAATGAATACAATAACAAATATCATTATCCAGAGCAAAGAAAAACCTGAGCTTAATCTTCAGAGTTTCGACAGCTAGGCGATTGGGTTTGCTACCGTTTGTGCAAAAAATTTCAGGCTCCTGCACATTAACAACAAATAAATGTTGGAAGTTAGTCTTTCACAGATCAAACGGGGACAAAATGTAAAATTTCTTCCTCGCAGCAAGCTGGTTCCCCCTTTCACGAGGATGAATGGGAAAATGGATACTTATTATACGGTAAAAATAGATCAAGTCTGAAGATCGCAGAGCATTACGAAAAACAAGAATAAAAAACAACGCATCAAATTCCCAGACGTTTCACGAATTCTACTGTTTCTGACATTTAAAGTTAAACGAGAAAACTAATACACGTACAAAACATTCAATTTTCAGGCAACTTCAAACTCGAGAGTTCAATAAACACAAAAAATACTACAGTAGGTATTAATATGTTCAAAAATTCCCTGATTCTCTAAAATTTAAGGCGACAGTATCAAATGCGTGCACGAGTGAGATATGGCAGTAATTAGAAAAGGAATTTCATTAAATAACATAGTGGAGTATTAATAATAGCATAGTGGGGTATTAATAGAGTTAAAAAATAACAAGCTTGCCGAAGGCTTTGGGCGAAAGCACAAACTTAACTGGTACAAAAGTATTTAAATGTCTGTCCGAATAACTTTTGAAGCAAATTTCAGCCTTGTAGCAAAATATAGCACAATTTCCAAAGTAATATTTTTTAATGTCTGCCAAGACGGACTCCTGCACGTAATTCCCCTCTTTCTTGCAGCTCACAGCTAAAATAAAATTCCCACGCAGATAAATAATTCCAAAGAGATAAATAAACCAATTTTATACGAATTTCCATTTTCTTTCAGCTCATTTATAAGCTGGCTGCAGGAAAACCTCCAAAGCTATGGAATTTAACAGAAATTGCACAAAATAAAACATACTAAGATACGGAAATTCGAAAGAAATTGCACAGAAACCTCATTACTGAAGATCTATGTCAGAAAAAAGACAAGTTTTGCGTGATCGAAACGGTAAAATTCGAATTTTTTTCACAAAAAATAAAAGAATCTGCAAAGACTTGGAATACATCAAATTTAAAACTCACGAGTCGCGAATTCCGCCACAAATGTAAATTCGAGATATTTTCTTTCCACGCGTTGAATTTCGACAGGCCGAAAATGAACAGACAGAGTCGAAGAAATCTGGCTACGATATGGGCGAATGGATCTTCTTCTAAACCTCAAAACACCCCGATTTAGTCCTTTCAGCAGCAAATTTTCTTATTTCCGTGCAATTTTACACAAATTTGAGGGTTTCCTTGACTGCAGAAGATTTGCGTGTGGAAGATGTTGGATTGATTACCTGGTCAACCGGTTTAAACGGTCGTTGCCCCCATAGACCAGGCATCATTGGCACTAAGTTACCTGTGGGGGCCGTCGTTTTGTTAAAGGAATTTAGTGCCAAGGAAAATATTTGAATAAGTAAAATAATGGACGGCATTGTTCCCTAAGGTTATAGCACTGCACATTTTATGTGAGGCTTTTCGCTTGGCTAGATATGATTCGATGCCAAATAGAAAGGAAACGAGGAGGAAAACATTTGATAAGATAAAGCATAGGAAAAGGATGTGGGGTTCATGAATTATTTGAATGAGCTTAGGAATTCTTGAGATTTGTTGATAAGTGCAAAGACAATGGTGGGGTTCCCTAGCAGTGGCAACTTAAAGTTAGCTGGGCTTTGTTTGCTATTGAGTGGTTCGGTGTACACTAGCTAAATAGGGAAATTCTATCCTGATATTAGATAAGGTCTGGACTAAAGTTTTCAGTTTGTTATGTATTATTAATCTTTTCATTGAAATGACTTCTTTCATATTTTTTTGTTTTTTTCCCTATTGGTCACTCACACTTTATTGGCTTTTAATGTATTTTTCTATTTGTAAATTTGAAATAACAAGGCTAGGCCAATCAAAATTGAGTGAATAAAATCTAACCTAAAAGAGTCTCTAAACTGCACATGACATTTTTTCAGCAGTCCACTTGCCTGGCTATGCTTCCACATTTTGCATACTATTCTAGACGTGGCGAATGTTGAGGAAGAAAAAGTTATATGTTTTCCTATCTTATGTTCTCCATCACAGAGGGAACAATGTTTACATTACATGTAAACTGACATATAAACCTTCTTAACCATTGCACTGTAACATTCCCTTCCATTTCATTTTGTCTCAAAATAGAAGTAAAATTTGAGCCAGTAATTCCTTCATTTTGATCTACAATGGCATATGCGCGAAGTGGTGGTATTAGATGAATCGTGTCATAGGAATACCCAACCAAATCTTCACCAAATACTAGAAGGTGGTCATCTCGATGGATAGATTTTTGGATATGCATTTTTGGCATTGGCCAAATCAATGGATTCTTTAATTTTGTAGTCTTGCCTAGACTAGTATCGATGAATAATCTTGAATCTTATGCAATTTGACAGTCATACTATGTTGCCCACATTGTAAGACAATTTTCTTGCTCTCTCCTATCAACTTAAAGGTACATGCAAATTGTATCATAGACCAAGGTTCAGTGTGGTCATCTATTTACTCATGAAAACCCCCAAATTGTATAGTTGGTTCAAGTTATAAAAATAAGCGCAATTACTTTTGAAATAACTAATGATGGATGAAGAGTCTTGTTGTCTCCACTCATTCTCTAATTCCATAAATGAGATAGAGCATATGTTAGCTCACCACTTTTGTGGGTGAGTGACATTATGCATTCTATGAAGTGGCTCTGTTATTTATTACAAGATTGCTTATCTAACAATTTTTGTAAGCCTTTGCGCTACAATACTTCTAGACACAATTGTGCTTCATATTTATTATTTTTTGAGAGTAATTTGATGTTGTCCTCTATGCCTTTAAAAATTTAGTGCATTATTGTAAATTATATCCTCATATAATTCCTTGCCTATTTTGGGCTCACTTTGGTGATTTTTCATCATGTCCCTAATTCTTGACCGATTGTGCTCATCCCATGACCAAATTTGGTTACCCAACATAGTATTTTCTCACTAACATTAATTTTGGCTCAAAATGACTAGACTATGGCACTTAGCACCTTATCAATCCTAGACTTTGGCACCTAGCACCCTACTCTAGCCCTTTCAAGCCCAAATTTGAACCTCTAATGATCGAGAAAATGGAGAGTGAGAAAGTGCTCCCCGATGTCAGCCTTCTTCAAAATTTAAACACAAAATTTATGAAGTTGTGTATAAATACAACTCCCTAACCCTCATTTGAATATCTCTTCACATCAAGTAAATTAGAATTGAGCACTTTCAATTAGACAACTTCAAGGCAATAGAGGAAAAATATGAAGTCAAGCATTCATTTTTTAGTTTTAGTAAGCATGATCAATTTAATGTGTTCCTCCATGAATGAAGACATACATTACCTATCAAACAATGTCAACATTTAATGAGGTTTCAAGGCAAGAAGTTCATAACAAATGTATCCTTTGTCAAATAAATATTTCTTTAAGGTTTTCAATATGTTCCCTACCAAGGGTAAGCTCTCTCACATCATATCATAGTTGTAAGGGAGGTTAATTCCTACCTGAGGTTTGACTTAGGCAAGCCCCTATATAGCACAACATTTCTCCCCTTTTTCTTGTATGCAAGTTTACAGACACAATTGTTGAAGGTTGCAAAGTTATAGAGTGCAGACTAAGAGGTCTATAATTATAGATTTTGAATAGGCAAAAAACTCTTGGACTATGGCATTTAGCACATGTTTTTGACACTTTTTGGATGAAATTTGGAGAGTGTGATCTGCAAAACACCCTAATCCAAAGTTTGAATTATTAGCTTACATAACACCTATAAGGAATACGACACCTAGCACACTAGTCCAACATTTTCAATCTTATATTTTAGTGATAGGTACCTTTGTGTTGACTTCCAGTTCTATATCTTTATGTTTATGTTGAATCCTGTCAATTTTCTAACATTTTACCTAGTTCTTACATCATTTCTTATCATTATCATATCCAATAATATTAAATCTCAAAAGTGAATAGTCAATCACAACACTCGACTCTCCTAAGAGATTGAATTTGGGCTTGATTGTTTACTCCCCTATGAATGAAAATATGGTGGAAATGATCCCTAGTTTGCATGTTTAGGCTAGTGAAAGCTTGTTTCCCACCATTTCATTTTGGTGAGCCCAACATAGATTTATAGTTTTATATTTAAATGTTTAGCTTTGAGTTTAATTGCATACATTTAGAGACATTACTTAATGAAATTCATCTTTTACATGTACTTGCATGCATTTAATAATCATCATTTTCTTAGCTCATTGTAAAGGAAGAAAAATTTAATTATATGTTGATTTGACTAGGGATGTTATATTTCCTTAACCTTTACATTTAATTTATAATTTATGTATGTGATTATTGTATATAGGGGGAAGGAAGATAAGATGTTCCTCTTTTATCCCCAAACGCACAAATGAAAGATCCAAGTTGACTAACCCAAAAGAAGGATCAATGCACAAATGAATCAATCATTTGGAAATGAGAGAAAGGAAGAAGATCTTAAATTCTATTTTATTATTAAGTAGATATGATATATGATAGTACTTGAAAAGGATGAGAGGATGTACTAACCTTGAAGAATTGTAGATCAAAGAATGCTATTTTCTAGGGTATGTATTCTATTTCTGGAAAATCTGAAGTGTGATGCATATTTGGAACGCAGAGACGAACAAAACCCAGAAATCTTTTTCCGTTCTTACATTGTCTTATGAAAAAGGTTGACCTTGACCCACTAATATCACCCCTGACCCAATAATCTTGACCCTGACCTGCACAGGTCCGACAGAAAATCTATTTGCGGATCCCGATAGTTCGCTAAAAAGGGTATCCGGATCTGAGTTCAAATCTTCAATCCTGAACCTGTACCTGCAAGAAAAAAAGATTTGTTTGTTGGGGGGAGGGGTTTTCCTTGTTCAAACCCTGGTTTTGGAATTAACCTCAAATATATAATTGAATTTGTAGAAGTAAACAAAGTAAATGTATAAATTCACCTTGCTTGTAAAATTCCTTGTGGAGGATTTGAATCCTTGAATCCACAAGTATGTATGCACCAATGGATCTATAATTTAGAATGTAGGATGTCTTCAATCAATTGCTTGTAGATCTCCAACACCAAATCTCGAATGGGTTCATGAGTATGAAGAGGCTTGGAAGAAGATGGATGGAGAGATCACAAAAAAGGGCACTATGTGGCTTGAATCCTTCAATGGCCTCCCATGGATCTGTTTGATGAATGTATGCTTGAATTATTGATGATGGATGAATCCTTGCTTCAAATCTTGTTTTATTTCTTTCTTGAACTTCACTTGATAATGCTTCTCAATTGCTCAAGGATGCTTACTATTTCCTAGTTGATGGTTGATCAAGCTTAGAGAAAATGAGAGAGAAAGGCTTCCTTTTATATGAAATTAGGGCACAATCTTCTAAGGAGGCCGACATAGGAGAATTAAATTCCCATTAAAGACTTTACCCCTAGGAGAGGACCTATGTTAAATATAATTTAGGAATCATCACTTTGGAACCCAAAACAGCCGACCCGGAAGCAGGAATTAACCTTTTCAAAGATCGACATCTGGAAACAGTGGGACCCTGAAATCTGGACCCTGGGTCAAAGTCGAGGTCAACCTTGACCTAGGTCAAGGGTGAGGTTGACCTTGAGCTAGCTCAGGGTCGAGGTCGACATAGACCCAAAAGTTTGACCCTGACCCTGAGGTCAAAGATCTCATATTTGTAGTCAAGAATGCCAGAAATTGGCTAGAGAAAGGTGGAGAATTGAGGTAGAATAGGGGGAAAGCCAAGTCTAAATCAGGAACCCATTCAAGGTGCTTGACATGACCCCAAAACCACTTACTCAGAAGGCTAAACTAGTCTACAATGGAAGTGCTTCCATTTTTTGACTATACATTTAGCCCCCACTTTAGCAAGAGTATGGACTC
>MU223713.1:1166826-1185032 GCA_018584345.1 Thuja plicata | reverse complement strand
CATAGTGGCATTTGTTTATCATACAACATTATTTCCTTATAAAGATTTATGTTTTTGGCCATGGATACCCTCTTATATAAGAGGTGATTGTCCTAGGTCATCACCTCTTCTTTATTTTGCAAATTATGTTCTTTATAAGCTCTTGCTCTTGCTTTGGGTTAGATTTTGTTTCCTTCATCCTAAGATTCCTCTTCCTCTTGATTACAGGGGGCTTGATGATTGAATCTTTGTTCCCTCTTTTCTTTAGAAGATGACATTTTATCCTAAGCACTCCTCTATGGTGAGGGACTTGATGATAAGATCTCTTCCCTTTTGAGGATCCTTTTTTTCATAAGTGACATATCCATTTCATGATTATCTATGATTTTGGATGTAAGAGTCAAGACTCTTCACTAAGAATATGGTATACATTGTTGTTAAGCTGGATATCTCCTTACCTTGTTAAGTAGGTATCCTCTTTTCTCTTCCTTATCCTGCCTAGTGGGTAGTCATGATAAGGAGGAGGCATATATAGGGTCTCCCTTGTACTATAGTTTACATTAATTTACATTTTTCAACATGATAAATCCTCGGAAGGTAACGCACATAAGTTGCTAAATCCTGAAGGGACATGCATTTTCACTTTTATTTTTGCTAAATCCTCAGAAGGTAACACACATAAGTTGTTAAATCCTGAAGAGACACACATTTTTATTATTATTTGCTAAATCCTCGAAAGGTAACACACATAAGTTGCTAAATCCTGAAGAGATAAGCACCCTTTTAAATTTTACAATATGCTAAATCCTTGGAAGGTAACACACATAAGTTGCTAAACCCTGAAAAGACACGTATTTTATATTCATAGTGATACAAGAATGTGGATCTATGGATATTTCAAAATCCGTCAGAAGACGCATTACCATTACAAGCACATTTTATGGGTGAACCTGTTGGTCTCTCCCTCCTTGGTGATTCATAGTAAGATGGGAATCTTACTAGGCGAGGTAATCACTATCTCTTTTCTCTCTCTTTCGCTTTCATGCTAGTAGGATTAGATCATGAAGCTATGCTATCTATAGTGTTGTTCTTGTCTTGCTTATGTAATCATGTATGTTTCCTATGATTGATTGCTCTTTATTTTTCATATCTTTTATGCATGTATGTTGAGTTAGAAACCTTGGTCTAGGGGCTCATGTCCTTGACCTAGTGATGTTCTACCTCATTGCGATCCACCAGAGTCTTTCTTCTAACTTTACTAAAAGCATGTTTGATTTCCATACTTCTGCTAAAGTGGGGGCTTAATGTATCATCTTAAAATGGAAGCACTTCCATGTTAAGAATGTGTAGCCCTCCTTAGGGGATGTTTTTGACCACTATCATACTGTCCCCTCATTTCTGCATCATCTCCTGCTTTTGTGTCTGTTTAGGACCCTGATTGAGCCTCTTTGGGCACCTTCTAACCCACCTGGCACATTTTCCAGTGGTTTTGACCCCCTGGGTCAATGTCAACCTTGACCTTTACCTAGGTCAGGGTCGACCTCAACCTTGACTTGGGTCCCCCTTCCAATTCTGGAAGCTTGTCGGCTTTCGGAGGTCATCAAAAATTCATTTTCCTGCTTCTGGGTCAACTGTTTTGTGTTCCGAAGCGAAAAAATCCTAAACTATATTTAATATAGGTCCTCTTATAGGGGAATGGGTCTAATTGGAATTTAATTCTTCTATGCCAACCTCTCTGGAATATTGTGCCCTAGTTTCATATAAAAGGAAGCTTTTCTCTGTCATTTTCTCTAAGTCTTCTAAGTGCAAAAAGCTCTAACCAAGATTTTGTCAAGAAGAAAAAAGTTCAAGCATCCATTGTTCTATATGTTTCCAAGCTTTCAAGGTGTTCAAGTATTCCTCTCAAGCATTCAAGCTCTCCATTGAAGATCAAGGATTCAAGATTTCAAGCCTTTGAAGGGATTAGGTTCAAACATTCAAGATTCATCATTCAAACCCTATATCTAACCATCATGGTGGTGTGATCTTCCTTCAAGATCCTTTGTGCATCCTCAACACTCATTCATTCTCTTCAAGGTGGATTCCTAGTATAAAATCATGGAGGTTTATGGTTTCTATTGAGTCCAAGCTTTCATATTTACATACTTTCTATATTTGAATTACAATTGCATATCTATTAAATATCATAGCTTCATTCTTAGATTCAATTCTACTACTTGCTAGCATTCTATACTTTATTGATTTCAAGGTTAATTTCTAAATCGGGGTTTGACTAAGGCAAACCGGTCCTCCCAACAAACAAATCTCTTTTTCTTGTAGGTACAAGTTCAAGACTATGGATTTGAACTTAGATCTGGATACCCTTTTCAACAAACTATCGGGATCCACCAACAGATTTTCTGTCAGACCTGTGCAGGTCAGGGTTGAGATTATTGGGTCATGGGTGACATTTGTATGTCAAGGTTGACCTTTTTCTCAAGACGGTGTCGGATCGGAAAAATATTTCTGGGTTTTGTTCGTCTCTGTGTTTCTGTTCTGGATCATACTTCAAATTTTCCAAAAACAGAGTATAGACCTCAGAAAACAACATTCTTCAGATCTACAATTCTTTAAGGTTGGTACTTCCTCTCATCCTTTTCAATTACTATAATATATCATATCTCCTTAATCATAAAATAGGATTTAAGATCTTCTTCCTTACTCTCATTTCCAAATGGTTGATTCATTTGTGTATTGATCCTTCTTTTGGGTTAATCAACTTGGATCTCTCATTTGTGGATTTGGGGATAAAAGAGGAACATCTTGTTTTCCTTCCCCCCTATATGCTTAATCACATTACAACACACATACATAAATTACAATAAAAAGTAAAGGTTAAGGAAATACAACACATTCATTCACCTAATAATCACCTAATCAATAAACAACCAATTTTCCCCCTTTACATATATCTTATCAAAAATAAATAACTTCATAAGTCGGCTTCCATTAGACATAATGATATAAAACAATATATGCAAAGTCGGCCCAATATCGTTACTCAGGTCCAGAAGTCTACTCGGGTGATAAAATGATACTCGGGCAATATGCTAATCACTCGGGTCACACTGATCACTCGGGCAATGCTGGTCACTCGGGCAATGCTGGTCACTCGGGCAATACTGATCACTCGAGCAATGTTGATCACTCAGGAAATACTGAATGACTAAGTGTTTTGACACTAATTGACAACATGTCTTGCACCATAAGGTATACAACTAATTTATCATTTCATTGCTATTTTGAATTTTTTATTTACTTATTTCATTACTATAATTGTATATCATTTTTTAGGTGCTTGCATTTTCATTCATAATTGTATAAAAGTCATTGAAAAAATCAACCAAATCCTTGACCTTTTCCTTTGGCTTCCTTATTTCCTAGGACCAATTGTGTTTTTATAAACTTATGCTTGTGTAATAGAGACATGAGATTATAATGGAGATGTGGTGATTTTTCATTATTTTAAGAATAGATAGAAATGTACATAGATTTGAACCACAACTTGCAAAGGGATATCAAACACTCGATGATCCATTACAATAATAGAGAACGATGTATACGGAGTAAGAAAATCATGCCCTACATAAGTCATACACCATGATTTCATGGATCTTGAACTAGCATAAAGGTTAAAATATACATAGGAATAGAGATTCATTCTTGAAGTTCACGAGGTTCAAGAAACATCATGAAGAAATATAAAAACAACGAAGAGATTCATTTTATAGAAAACAAAACACAGTAAATCTCAGGTACCTATATAATGCAGTAAATGTCTTTAGAACATCTTCAGAAAACTCCAAGAAAAACCCATGGTGGTGCAAAAGAACACAAAGGAATGTAATGTGAAAAATGAGATGGGGTTGTGGGTTTGAAGTTGGGGTTTTTACCCTAACTTATGTAGTTGGCCACAAAGAGGCATTTTTGCCTTTTATTTTTTATTTCATGCATAGAACTAATACCCCTTGGTATTATGTTATGGTTTGTTTTTATTTTTGTAGAAATATGGATTGTAAAGTGTTTATTAAGTGTTGATTATAAAATACTTAATCAATACTATTTTTAAGTGCAAAAATAAATTATGCCTCCTAAATTATGAGTAAAAAATGTAATTGGAGTTGTAAACCGATTGCAAATATTTTGGAAAAGAGAGAGGGGAAAGTCAGTGACTTAATACCAGTTAGACCTTAGTTTGGACCCCACATGGGTCAGTTGTGACTTGAGATAGATTTTGACGAAGTTTAGTTCATCTTTCCTGTAGTTTGGACCCTAAATTTTAGGGACTTTCATACTTATTTGACCCTTGGAGATTTTCTTGCATTATGAGGGAGTTTTGATCAGTTTAGAAGCAATTCTACATCAGTTTGAGGGCCCACATGGGTGGAGGATGCGTATTAGAGAATTTTGAGGTGGTTAACTACATGTTTCAAGTAGTATCACCCCTTTTATCACTTGAGTTCCATTTTGTCTCAACCCTTTGTAGATTCTGATCTATAATTTCTCTTCTTGGCTCATTGAGAGAATTCAGAGTTTGGAGAAGGTATTTTACTAGCTCATGCATACTTTGTATCTCAGGTTGCATATTTTTCCTTGTAATGCAAGGAGATTCCTGATTTTTCATAATAGAAGCTAGTTTTCCTTCTCAATTTGTCTAAATTTAGCATTGATTGTGAGTTATAAGATTGATTGATTATGTTTATCCTTGATTTAGTCAAATTCCTTTAATGTTTAGTGTCGAGATTAGTACGCTATAGTGCAGGTCTATGATTGTGTTCAAAGATTTTGTGGCATATTAAAATTGTGAAAACATTATTGTTTTCTTGTTTTTAGCATCATTAAATTAGAGCCTTTCATAAGAATCTTTTATGCAAGCATATTAAGATGAGTTGTGGAGAAATTAAGTTTCCTTAGTGGGTAATTTGTGAATTTTTTATCTACATTGCAAGTTTTAGTATTTGATGTATCACCTGTTAGTGGTAGGTCTAAGTTTCAAAGAAGGTTTCCTTCTATCCCTTTTCTTAGTGAATCAGTTAGTTTGGGAATTTGAACCATAAAATGGATGGGAGGGGTATTGTCACTAATGAATTTATCAATCATTTCACCCTCTTCCACCACCAAATCATCCTCTTGCACAAAGGTACACTCATGGGGAAGATACATATCAAGGGAATAGTAAAAATTATTCTCTAATGGTTCATCCCAAAGAGGGATATCATTGGGAGGAGTATTAAAAGTATGTTCTTGCATCAATATGTCCTCATGAGAGAGAAATAATTGGGGAGAGGAATCATGGAGAGACTCATAAAGGAGGTTATTGTACATCCTAAATCCTTCTATCACATTAATTAACTTTGGAAAAAGGATAGTTTAGAAAGTATAGAGGAATTATTAGTAGAGATGAAGTCATCAAGAACTGCATCCATCATACCAAAGTATTCACTACTAAATGGATCATCAAAGGCAGTAAAACTTTGTACAAGGAAATCAGACATTTTGCAATTCAATAAGCTAAAAACAAAGCATAAAAAAAACTTGTATAAAGGAAAATGGTGAGTAATGCTAAAGTCTAGATCACCCACCAAGTTCTCTTGCCATACATTATAATGTAAAGCCTCCTTTAAAATAAATCTGATTAGCACAACCAAAAGGAGGAAGGGTGCTAATGCAAGATCTATGTCCAAGGGGGATTTGGATTCTTTAAAAGGATATATGCGATATGATAAAGCACAAATATGATCTAATAAAGTAAGTGCAAAGGAAAAGAAGGAAGAATTAGTGCACCTAGAAATCATATGAGCTCCTTCTCACCATGAAACTATCAGCGTCCCCCAATCAAATCCTCTAGCCTATTCTACCACCACACTTTCACCTTCACGTTATTATTCTGGTCGCTCTCAATTTTATCCACATGGTATTTGGTTCCACTTTCCTCTTTTGTCGTGTTTACCCTAGCTTAAATCCGCGTTCAATTCTCTATGCCTTTATCTTGAGATACTAGTGCAACTAGCTCGAAACCCTATACACGGCCCTCCAAACCCTTGATTCTCTCTGTCTCAGTGTCAAACACCATAGTTCGTCCTCAAACTAAATTCAATTTATAATAGCATTTCAATTTATTCTTATGTATTGAATATTGGATTTCTCCAAGCATAAATAAGGTGCATTGCTGGTAAACGTGACCTATAATTATTTAAATATACATATCATTCTCTAACTACCATTTTTTTCTTTATTCATTTCAGGATTGTTGGCGTGAAGGAAGAAGCTCCAACTTCTCTAACCAAAATGCAACACTTTTATCTCCTAGCCTTCCGCACATTTCAGTTTTGCCAGTGCTAATAATAATTTTAGAATTGTCTTAAACTCAATGTAGGCCTTGTAGCATATGTATTAGAATCAAATTCTTGTTCTCAGCACAAGAAATTTATTCTCTGTAGCACTCGACCAACACTGTCTATGTTAATAAGCAGGTTACAATCTGAATTGTAGATAGTTCAGAGGTTGTCACAAGGTGATCAATTGGGATTTGTTGCAGAGGGTTTTTGAAGATCTTGGAAGATCTCTTTGATGAGGTGGAATCGAAGGTGAGAGAAAGGTTTAGATCTAAGATTGTGGCAATGAAGAATGAGATGGTAGCTGAAATCATGAGGGCTATTACTGGTTTGCTGAGGAACCCTATAACAGAGGATGGCTATGAGGAAGATGTCAAAGATTTTGAAGCTGCTACCAAAGGTGCTAAACATAGAAGAGATGACAGAGCTGATCAGTTGGAAAGATCTATGGCTCGGTTGAATACAAGTCATAGGATGAAAGTTTCTAATTTTTTAGGTATGTTGAACCTCAAGGACCTGATTGATTGGATCAGAGAATTAGAAGACTAATTTGAGATGGAAGATATTGGAGACCCTCTTAGAGTGAGGTTAGCAGAAACTAAGTTGAAATGACATGCTTCCTTATGATGGAAAGACATAGAGAGATAGGGAGGAAAAAGGTGAGATGAAAATCACTCGATGGAGATTAATGGTGACAAGATTAAAGGCTAAGTTCATACCTACTGACTATGAACTTGATTTTTTTAAGAAGTTGCAGAATCTGAAGCAGACAAATCTCAGTGTGAAAGGCTATACCGAGCAGTTCTACAAGATGACTATTAGATCTAGACATAAGGAGATTTATAAGGAAAAGGTTTCCATATATGTTAATGGTCTCAGATTCAATATCCAGTATGAGATTGGCATGTTGAATATTGGATTGGTTGAGGATGCTTATCAATATGCACTGAAGGAAAAATATAAGTTGAAAAGGAGACATAAAGGTAACTCCTGAGGGAAGAGAAGTAAGAGAAATCACTAAAGGATAAAATGAGAGTTGAGGAGGAATCAAAACCTATTGAACCAAGGAGAAGGGCAGATATAGGTGTATTAAAATGTACCTATTACAACTATGATGAAGAAGGACATCGGTCGTTTGAATGTTCTCATGCAGATAAGAAGGTCGATAGTTACCAAAATGATATGGTGAATGAAGTTGCAGAGAATGAACCCGAGGTGGAAGGTGTGAATCTTTTGCTTAGGAGAACATTGTTGCCCTAGAAACAAGATGATTCTTGTCAAGGGAAGAACTTGTTCAGGATTGTGTGTAAGTTTGGTAGTAAATGTTGTAAGGTGATTGTTGATAGAGGAAGTACCGATAACTTGGTTTCTGAGGAGATGGTTTGGAAGCTTAGTTTAAGAAGGTTTAAACATCCTTGTCCTTATAGGATAAGTTGGTTACAAGAAGATCGTACTGTAGAGGTGAAGGAGCAATGCATGGTAGGTTTTCACATTGGTTCTTATGAGGATGAAGTATTATGTGACATTGTGGAGATGAGTTCTTGTCATGTTATACTTGGATGACCTTGGCAATATGATAGAGAGGCTATTCATGATTGTAAGAGGAACCTCTTTACTATCCTGAAAGATGAACAAAAGTTTATTTTGATTCCTTTGAAGGATGAAGACAAAGGAAGGAGGAACATGAGCATTGGTAGAAAATTTGAGATGACTGCATGGGTTGGTGCAGGTATTAAGGTTCAGAGATCTGAAGGCACTTCAGAGAATGCTAGTGGTAAGAGAAAGAAAAAGAAGAACCGAGGCATGGGTGTACCAATTAAGGACTCAGAGGACATGTAATATCAAGAATTAGTTTTGGATCTATGTGATGAATCCCAGAAGATGTTTTTGGATTTGCTAGAACATATTTTCACACCTGGGGTGTCTGATGTAAGAGCATCCTAGGAAAGTTGGCAATCTTGTGCCGACCAAATTTATGTTTAAGTTATGTTTGGTGCTTGGTAGGTGAGTTGGCAGAGCTCGGTGGAGTCTAGTTGTTCTTGGTCATTTTGATGCTTGGTTCTTAGAGGAAGGATTGTTTTGCTTCACTGAATGGACTTGGTATCTATTGGCAGCCCTGATTCACCAAATGAACTTGGTGGATTTGTTTGTGCTCGATACAAACTTGGGGATCTCGGTTGACGAGTTCACTGACTGGATTTTATGGATTGAGTGAACATTGGATATTGCATTCATGATTTGAGGGGGTCATTGTGATCATTCAAAGTTTCAAGGCGTGTGAATTTGATGCATTGGATCTTGTGTGGACCTAAATATGATTTGGTGCTTTCTTCTATGTATTTTGTTTTTTTTTCAGCCGAGTGGGTCATTTAATATGATTCATCATGGATTGTATTGGGCTGGTTGTCATTTAATATTTATTTGTGAAGCTGACTTGTGGCTATGTTGTATATAAGGAGTGTGTAGGTAGCATTTTAGGAGGAGGAGGAGGGGAAGAGAGCAAGTTGATAGTAGAAAGTAGTAAGTGGGTAATAAAGAAACTTGTAAGATTGATTGGTAGCTTGTGAGCACAAGTTTATATCTGGTTTCTTCCACTTAGCTATAGGGTAGGTTGGTGAAGTTGGATCTTGTGAGATCTTGTTGAATTTGTTGATGTATTAGCCATAACTGAGAAGGTCTTATAGCTTGAAATGTTGCATGTATTTCTTGGAAAATGAATAAAAACTAGTTTTTGCTGTTAATATCTTGTTTTCTTGAGTTTTCCACTGTGCTGTGTTAAGCAGTTAGGTTGGGTAGTCTATTTTTAGACCCTCCATCCTTCGCACTGTGTCAAATATTATAGGCCACATGGATTTTAGACTCAAGTACGTGGACCATGTTATAATTTTGGTGTCATGGGGCATATTGCAAGAGATTGTCCATAGGGTCAGATAGAAGGTAGTCAGAGTATGGCAGCATCAGATACTACAACTGGGGACATGGGTAAGTCCCATAGGGTATTTGTAGCAGTTCATAATCGCTAGGAAGAACATCAGGCTACAATGATAGAGGCCATAGGTATGATCAAAGGTAGTAGTGTTACCATCCTATTTGATTTAGGAGCTATTGATTCTTTCATTTCTTCATTGGTTGTGGAGCATTGCAGTCTAGTGGCAACTAGGAAAGATATTAGTTGGGAGGTTGAGTTAGCTTCAGGGGTTAGAGTATCAGTTAAATTAATGGTTAGGGATTGTCAGATACAGATTAGTGACATGACCACTATAGAAGATCTTTGCATTACACCTCTAGGATCTTACGACATTGTTCTTGGTATGGATTGGCTTTATGCCCATAGAGCCAAGATGGATTTTTGTCAAAAAAAGATTGAGTATGTAGATGATCATGGAACTTCTATAGAAATTTCATGGATTTAGAGACCTATATCTCTTCGTATGATATCCGCTATGCAACTTAAGCGGAGCATGCAAAAGGGGTGCCAATTATTTGCCGTCACTATCAGTGATAGGAAAGAAGAGGGGGAGAAGGAAACTTCTCTTGAGGATCATCCTATTCTTCAAGAATTCAAAGATGTGTTTCCTTCTAAGCTTCTTGTATGCCACCCCATAGGGTGGTTGATAGTAAGGTAGATCTTATGTCAGGAGCTGAGCCAGTTTTTAGAGCACCATACAGGATGACCACTAATGAGATTATTGAGCTCAAGATTCAACTAGATGATATTTTAGAGAAAGGGCACATTCGTCCTAGCATCTCCCCTCTAGGAATACTAGTTATTTTTGTTAAGAAGAAGGATAGATCTCTACAGTTATGTATGGAATACTAACAGTTGAACAAAGTAACTATTAAGAACCGGTATCCACTCCCTAGGATCGATGATTTATTTGATCAACTTCAGGGTACTAAGGTATTCTAAAAAATAGATATGAAGTCAGGGTACCATCAGTTGAGGATTGTGGAGAGCGATATTTACAAAACTGCTTTCCGTACTAGATATGGCCACTATGAGTTCACATAGTTTCATTTGGTCTTACAAATGCTCCAGTTGTATTCATGAGTCTCAAGAATGGGGTATTCCACACTTTCCTTGACTAATTTTTGGTTGTTTTCCTTGATAATATATTGATAATATTCTTGAGATGAAAAGCAGCACGAGGAGCACTTGAGACAAGTATTGCAGTGCTTAAGGGATAATCAGTTACACGGAACCCTATCAAAGTGTGCATTCTTTAGATAAGAAGTTCATTAGATAGGAAATGTTATTTCAGGTGATGGGATCTCATTTGACCCATCAAATATTAGAGCTATCATGGATTGGCCAACGCCAACCACTATGGCCAAGGTCACGAGTTTTATTACATCCCTTCAGTGAAAGGGAAAGAAATTTGTGTGGACAGAGAAGTGTGAGAGGGAATTTCAAGAACTCAAGAAAGCACTTACTAGCGCACCTATCCTTGTTGTGCCAGAACCTTCAACAGACTTTTTGGTATGCACAGATGCTTCCTTGGATGGTTTGGGAGTAGCACTTATGTAGAATGGTTGATCCATTACATATGAGTCTGGGAAATAGAAGAATCACAAGCTTATCTAACCTACCCATGACCTTGAGCTTGCAATAGTGGTGCACACACTTGTGAGATGGAGACACTCACTCTTAGGGCATCAATTTGAGTTACAATCAGATGATTAAAGTTTACAGTATATATTTACTTAGTCAAACCTTAATGCTCGACAAAGGAGATTGATGGAGTTCCTTTGTGAGTATGATTTTGATGTTCACTACATCAAGGGGAAAGAGAACATAGTCACAGATAATTTGAGTAGGAGACGTCATGAGATATTCTCTATGTCTGCAAACATAGATTTGAGGGATCCCATACTACATCACTTGCATGAGGATGAGTGGTATGTAGAGGTTTGTCAAGTAGTACGATCTTAGAGACCCATAGAGGGGAAATATGTTGATTATTCCTTGGAGTATGATGGACTATTACATCATAGAGGACACATCTATGTACCTTCTACCGGGAGATTGCGAGATGTCAATATGTGAGAGGCTCATAGAGAACCTTATGCAGCACATCCCAAGGTCAAGAAGATGCATGTAGATTTGAGACAGTTGTATCATTGGCCAGGCATGAGGCAAAAAATTGTAGAGTTAGTAGCCTGATGCCTTGAGTGTCATAGAGTCAAGGTATCTTATAACCTTGTAAAGTTCAAATTTAAATAATAAAATTATTAGTACCACTCTTAGGGTCAAATGTATTTAATGTGTTATACTATTTGAGGGGTTATAAACTAAACGTAACATCATCTTAGACTTACTTAAATTTCCCTTTTATTTAAAAAGTAATTAATCCTATTAGTTAATTAACCAAGGATAGCCACCTTAGTTGAACCCCTGAGGTAACCCTATCGAGGGATGTTGACAAGTCAACCTTGGTTGGGGCAGCCCCCACATGGTCATTGCTTGTCATGATCCCCCCCGACTACAACTAAACCTAAACTATTGTCATTAGAAGCAAAGAAAACCTATTTTAGAGAAATAAATCCATCAATTAAACTTGTAAACTCTTTCCTTATCAATGTGTAACATTAGTAACTTAAGATGTTTAGAAAAAAATTGTTGGTGTGTTTTTTCCTTAAATTTTTTTGCACGACACTTTATGATGCATAATATAGATGGTTTGGAAGACAATGCGTATGATAGCTAAATGAAACTAAAAAATATAAAATTCAAAGGTGCATGGATTCCATGTTATAATGTACATCTTTACTATATTTGTTGAAAACATACGATAAAACTTTCAATAAGATAAAATATACAATGAAAATATGTTGATAATTTTATGTAGCCAAATAATCAAACAGTGATAAATTATAGATGAAAAAGGATAACAAAATGAATGCAAACCATAATTCAAAAGTTACGTGGAGAAATCCTTGTTGGAAAAAAATCCCACACCTAAAGAGATTCAAGACTTGTAGTGATCCTTCAACTAAGTTACATCAATACAATTTCTCTCTCTCAACACTTCATTGCTTCAACAATATGTGAATTAACTTGTTTGTCCTTCAACTCACTAAGGATGCAATCCCTTGGAGGGGGCTTCCTAAAAAATTTAGTGGGTTCTGCTAAGAATTTTCAAGGGTTATTTTTAAGTGGGTGGTCCCATGAATTTTTTATTTAGCATATTCAATTCAACTAAATAAATAAACAAATAACTAAAAATAAATTATTGATAAGAATTAAATTTTCGTATGAGTGTCAAGAGGCAAAAAAATGCCTAAGCTAGTGGGGAAATTTCTAGCCCCCCACATTTTCCACCCACTCAAATCTATGACCCTAATAAGTAAGCGCTACTACTTTTGAGGAAAAGATTCTGATGAATCCCATATTGAGTTTTTTTTTTAAAAACTTCATGAGACCTTCTACTCCATAAAAATAGACCTTGAAGCACCCCTCATGGGACCATACCTTAAGTATATAGGTATGTGAAAAATGAAAATCAGAAATAATTTCTAAAACTATTTAGGCATAAATCATAGAAAAAATAGAAATTTTTCTCTTTAAGTTTGATCCTATAATAGAAAACTCTATTTTGATGTGATCTTATACACTTTTTGAAAGATATTTCATATCTTCTCTAAGATTTCATTTAGTTTCTCATTTTTCATTGCTCTTTCTATTTTGAAAAACTAAAAAACACCTTACAACTTATCATAATTGAATTTAACAAGTTTCACAAAAAGTGTAAGACAATTACAAATTGCCAATTAATAGTTAAATATAATTTTATTAAAAGCAAGGTTGAGACATTTTCCCAACAATATCCCAATATCTCCAATATTACACAAAATCATGTATCATCGATATAAGATTAAACCTTATCCCTCATTAAAACTATAATCACCTTAGCACACATTGGCTGTTTTAATTTCTTTTCAATAGTTTCAAACTATTTAAGTGATTTCATTGTTCATTCTGATGATTTTTTTCTTTTTAATTCTATGTTTATCCAAAATCCAACTGTTATACACCAAATTTGCACCTTATTAAACTCGTAAGTCTAATGATCTGGTATAACATGGGAATCACTTCTAGGTTGTGGGACCTTTGCTAACTGAAGTAAGACCTCCGAGTTCTAGGCCAGTTCCTCTTGGATAATCACATATTTAAGCTCTTTAAACATGAAAATTAAACTTGGGAGGAAAAGGGATACAAGGAGAACTGAAGGGAAATAAAGCAAAGCTTAACCTACAAGGTGATACACCGAAAGTGACATGAATCACAATACAATGACTAAGAACTAGCATGAAAATCCTGAATCTAAACAAGCACAACTTCCTGAATAGGCTTGCATAAGTATTTCATAGAGAGGTATGAGATGAAAAGAGTCTATTCAGGGAAAGAAAGGATTTCACAAACAATAGCATATTTAATGGAATAGACACAGACTATGACCTGCAAACATACATTCACTCCAACAAATAGGCATATAGATGAGACAAAATGACAGGGGATGAATAAAATCCACAAGATCACCTAAATCAATCACCTGGACAATAGCGCACAAAGATGCAAGAAAAAGGAGGGCTCAAGAACTCCAAGATTTCTCTAATATTAGCCACTATATTATGCTTCAGATAAGAGAAATATAGACAAGAAGACCCAGGGACAGAGAAAATGTCACAAAAAGCCTTTGCATAATCTGAATTCCAATAAGAAATTACAAACAGATGAAAACCTGAGGGCAGAGAGAATGCCATAGAAAGTCTTGCATAAGTTGAAAAACCTAGCTATAAAAGCTTCTAAAAACACTTATATACAACCTCCCCTAGCACACAGGCTCGTGAGTCAATCCATCTAATTAGTTAGGGCAGAATTAGGGTTACAATGGGATATTACATAAACAATGTAAAAACCCTAAAACAATCAAGTCTATCCATTAATGCCTTTAGGAAATATATCAGAAGATCATATGTGTTTCAAAGATATCCCCTCACGTTGCCACCACCATGAAACCCTGAGATCATATTTGAATATTTAAATATCAGATCCTAACCGTCATAGGTGGTGCAGAAGTCTGTATCGACGGCTTAGAATAAGACCTTATTCTTCTTTTTAAAACATAGTCGTCAATTCTTTCTTTATCTTTTTCTTGTTTTCAAGCTTGGATCTGATCTAGAAATGTCACACCCTGGTGCAATGCCTTAAACATTAACAATCTTCATCTTGGCCATTAAGGGAAAGCGCCGAATGTTGGATCTGTCTCTCATCTGATCCTTGCCTCTAACTTGCATCTGACTCATCTTTAACCTTGATCATTGAGTCCCTTTGTATCTCCAAGTCACTGAATCTTCCCTTTAACTCTAAGTCTATCATAAGATTAAGCGACAACTGTAAGATCAAGACACGATTGACGACCAGTGCTAAATCTCTGAATGATTTGGATGACTTTTACTTTGTTTAGTGATTCAACACCAGGTGTACATCTTGATCTCGATCAATCGCTCATGTACTTTATCTTTGCAAACTCTAAATTAAACCTGACTTATCTGTCTTGACAACGGGTTCATCTGGATATTTCATGATTAAGGAAATCTCCAATTCGCTAGATCAATTATTATCTCCTAAGTTTATTCCCAGATCTAGTGCTAGCCACAAGATTAGAACAAGATCAACGATCCTTGCCAAGTCATTGAATGATTTTCTTAACCTCAAGTCCATTTCAAGATTCAGAGATAAAGGCAAAGTGCAAACCCATGTCCTAACTTGAGTCATATTACGAGATTCAAAGACAAAGCTATCTCTGAATCTCCAAGAGAATTCCTTAACTCTGAGTTTATTCTGCGACTTAGCGACATCCACAAGATCTGATCTATATTGACTACCTACATTGAATCTCGAGAACTTAGTTGACTTGACCAAAACATTGCGAGATCTGGTGACAACCATAAGATCAAAACCCGAATAGAACCTGATTAACGACCTGCACTGAATCTCCAGATCAAAAGAGCATATTCCATGTCATTCTAAGATTAAGAGATAAAAGACCGCGCCAAGTTGCTGGATGAAATAGAATATTCCCTCCTGATTGCAAGATTAAGAGATAGACAAGAAGAGGCCAAAGCGCACATGAAAAAATAAGAACTTAAGTGGCACAAAAAAGTAACAAAGAATTAGACTGGGCCACCAAAGAACTAGGGTTTAAGAGGCTTCCCTAGGATTTTTAAGACATGAATAAGGGCTAAAACCAGACCAAGAAAGATGCAAAGAACAAGATAAAGACCAGGAATCATGATAGAAACATACAAGCTAGGCTCTACCCTTGTGGGAGCCTCATTTTCTCCACTTGTAGCCAAACTTGGACAGGATGGGGAAATTTGGGTAACACCAACATAATTTTTAAACTGTGCAACAATGTTCGAACTATCATGCATATGTACATTAACTAAATTACTCTCCAATGCTAAATAGTGACCAACAATTATGATTCCATTAACTCCAACAAACTCTAATCATGATTACTATGGTTTTATCAATAAGTGTTTGAACAGTGGTATTACATCAACTCATACACGATTGTAAACATTATTTTATAAATAGGTGTCAATGTCATCATTTATAAAGAAATAATAGTACACATACTCACAACAAAGATGGATGGATATAAAATCACGCCCCAATACTTCAAATGGTTCAATCATTATAATTTCAATGTAGAAAACCTTTTTTTCTTAAAGAATTGAATACACAATTCGAGTTGCATAATATAATTGAGTATGGTGAATCAAAGAACTAGTACATGGGATATTGATCATGCATAACCAACATGCTACTTGATTTTGCCTCATCAATTAGCATGCGAAGAATAGGCGATGTGCCAATGATTAGTGGGTTCTAATATCATATTAGAAAAATGACTTGAGCATCTACATTGTAGCTTAATAGACATAATAAAAATAATAATATTATAAAGTTTGCACAAGTTGTATAATAAATTGTGCAAATGCTTATAAGACATTACACTCCCTTAGCTTTTCTCAATGCTCTCTTAATTACCTTGACATAACTAGATCCTAACTAATTACTTACTATTCTATCATCTTCTCTACATTTTCATCCTCATAATGGATCACGATTCCTTGATCCCAAATGCTGATACAAAACTATGAGGTTCATGCTGTTATACTCTGCAATAAAATAAATTAAGTCAAACTCAAAATAAATTACATTGAACGTTATTAGTTCTAATAAACAACCAGCTTAAGGACGATATTTTTGTCAAAGATAAATTTAAACAGCACATTCTAAGTTTTGACTTGTTTAAGTGACTCATCTATCATCACATTCATGTTTTCAGTAAAATCCATCTATTAGCATAATTTAAGATGACCAATCTAAACAAACCAAAACTTAAAATACTCATTACAACCCCCCCTCTCTCACACACACAATATGCAGTGATTCTCCAATAACTTATGCACTCAATTTCAAAAAAGAAAGAGAATTTTATTTTTAGAAACTTACTGATCATATTCAATGTTGATTACGCCTGCTGTTGGATCAGCAATATCCCTAAAGGCATCGGCAGAAAGTTGAAGTGTTCCCTGGCAGTCTGGAGAGCAGTAATCAACTATCTTGACCACAATGGAATCCGTGTTGTTCAAACATGGATTTTGAGACTTTTGATTTGTTCCACTCAGACACCTCACACTGTACTGCCTCCCACACGCTGCCCCATTGTCCCATATTGCATCACTTGCCGCTGCAAACAGATTCCCTGCTGGAAACTGCCTCTGATCATTTCCATAACATTCTGTCGCTGCAAAAGTAAGTTTTTTTCCCTTTCAAAACGTCATCATGTGATGTTATGAAAAAACCACACTGCAAAAACAAATCCATTGATTCAAAAGACAACAGGGGAAGTGAAGAATAGTGGGTATATTGCTTACGAACATAAGGAGGAGAATAAGATGAAGATGTGCCCACATCTGCCAAGCACCCATTTATTCCATAGAGACTCCACAGAAATAATACTAGTTTTGTTTGTATCACCATAGCCATCAAGAACAAATTCAGTACGGATCAAATGGCTTGGCTAGATTACATTGGGCGTGTGAAGATTATATTAATCAGAATCTGCGGGAGTTTCTCCGGGAGTTTGTGATATTAGGGTTTGCACAATCGACGGGGTTGGTTGGATCATGTGATTTCAGAAACTTCTGATGATGAGGATGATGGCGATAAGGCATTGACTTGACGGAGAGACCAATGAACATCTATGTTACCAGAAACGAGAAACGAGAAACGTAACTGCAACCCCAACGTGACGAGAAACGTGATATCTATAGGTTGCGCATAAGAAACGAATATATATATATATATATAATTTTAATTTTTTTATTATTTATAAAATAGTTTATATTAATAATAATATAACAAATATTAAAATTTAAAAACATAATAAAAAAACTAAAGTCATCTCAAAATATATTTAAATTTTATTTTTGAATTTTCAAATTATTTATATAAAATTTGTCACATAAAATAGAATATTAGTTTCATATATAATTATATTATTATTGAAAACTATAAACAAAAATATATATTGGATCACTCAACTATACCAATTTCTTATATCAATAAATTTATATTAACTTGAATTTAAAATTTGTTAAGTTTGAACTTAGAAATTTATTTGCATTAATATTCACTACCAGAAGTGGGAGGAAAGCTTTAAAAATTTGAATTTTGTTTATACTTAAGTTACGGCACCTGATTACCGCACCTGATTTACATCCCACGGCTGATTTGTATTGGAACTTCAGTTACACCCGCTGAAGCAATACGGA